>JAECUM010043829.1:0-16151 GCA_016617855.1 Megalonaias nervosa
CTCTCTCTCTCTCTCTCTCTCTCTTAAAACGGGTTCATTATTTAATAAAACCACACCTACAATTATTTCAAGCCCCTCTACTTACTCGTTGGTACTTTTATGAGATTTTAATGAATTGGACTGAATTAATTAAAAATTTAAAATAAACATTTCGACCAATTAAGTTGTTACGAATATGTAATTGAATTACTTGTGTGTTAGTTTTGAATTCTTTTTTTTATTTTAAATTTGTTTCAATACATTTTATTGTAATGATTATTTTCACGGGATTCGATATTTTTTCCAGTAAATTCAGTTTGTTTAGAAGGTAAAAATATTTCTTCAGCATTACGTTTAGCTCGCCCTGGTTCATAGATCTTGTAAACATCGAGTGAAGACGATTGGCTATTGCTAAGGTCATTTCGGCCTGCGTGTGAGCTGAATTGTAAGCAGCCTTTCTTTTTTTTTTTATATATTTCAGTGTGAGAATTTGATTCTTAGATAGGGCTATTCTTGCCTACGTGATAATTTACATTTTTTCATGGCGCTGTTCAGTGTTAATAGACCACCTGACCCATCACGTGGGAATGAAATGACGTTTTAGTTGGGTTTAATACTCATTCTCAGAGCTTTTCGGTCAGTCATATTCCTACACCTGATAACGCAAGGTGTTCTATTGTTGTTGCCAAATTTGTTTGAAGTTTATCTGTTTTTTTTTTAATTTAAAAATTTATTCTCTGGAAAACTAAACAAGTGTACTTTTTTATAAAAAGTTCTGGGACAAAGAAATTCAGTGTAAATTCATCCTGGAATTCTAAAAGGAAACCTTATAAATTGTGTTTCAACGAGGAATTGTTGTCGTTAGTACAACGACCTCATCTGACGTCATCGCCTTCCATATTGGAACTTCATAGAGAGTCGAACCTGGATTCAGTTAGAACTATTAAGTGATAGGACTTATATTTTTCAACTTTAGGATTAATTTTGGACAATATTCACAAACTTAAGTCCTATTTCATATTTTTACTGTGTTTTCTGGGGAAATAAATTATTTTGTTAAAATTTACAAAGATTGTTGACTTCACTCTTTTCTTTTGTTACATTTGTACGAGCCTACACGTAACAAGAGAAAACTGGGGACTCGTCCGGGATATATGAAATTTGGCTAAATATTTCAGAAAATTGTTTGTTTTTTTTAAAATTTAAATTCCCCTAGTTTTAAATCCCAAGTACTATTTTACATTTTGTTTGAAATGTTTAGTGAAAACAGCTGGCTTTCATTCACAATGTCATTAAAAGTGGAGACTTTTCTTTCTAGTTCTGCTCCGGAGCAGTTGCATAGTTTGAAAAAAAAAGATGAGTTGCTTGAAGTTGCCAGAAAATACAATCTTTCTGAAGCAAAATCTTCCTTGACGAAGCAAGAAATTAAAAACATTTTGATTCAATATTTGGTAGAGAAGAATGTTCTTGTTAAAGCGTTTTGGCTTCGGTCAGTAAGTTGGTAATAGACTCTGACATAAAAAGTAATGGAATTAAAAATGAAATACAAGATGGAATTGAAGTTAAGGAAGCTCGAGCTTCAGAAAGAGAAAGAACAAATGCAGTTGCAATTAGAAGAGAAGCAATTGCAATTGCAATTTGAGAAAGAGGAGAGAGAGACAGGTGAGAGAGAAAGATAAACAATTACAATTTGAGAAAGAGGAGAGAGAGACAGGAGAGGGAGAAAGATAAACAATTACAATCTGAGAAAGAGGAGAGAGAGAGAGAGAGAGAGAGAGAGAGAGAGAGAGAGAGAGAGAGAGAGAGAGAGAGAGAGAGAGAGAGAGAGAAACAGTTACAATTTGAAAAAGAGAAGGATGAAAGGGAATTTCAAATTAAAATGAAAGAAATTGAGCTGACAAGTGAAAAGCACATTTCCACTTCACATACAAATTCAAGTTTTGACATTGCAAGAAATATCAGGTTAATGCCCCCTTTTAGAGAAAAAGAAGTAGACAAATATTTTATTTATTTTGAAAAAGTTGCTCAAAATTTGAAATGGCCTAGGGAGCATTGGACTCAATTATTGCAATGTGTACTTTTTGGCAAGGCCCGAGATATCTATTCATCCCTGTCAGTACAGCAAAGCTCTGACTATGATTTAGTTAAGGAGTGCATCTTAAGGGGTTATGCGTTAGTCCCTGAGGCTTATCGGCACAAATTCAGAAACTATAGAAAAGAAGCGGGACAAACTTATGTCGAATTTGCTAGAGAAAAAGAGCAGTTATTAGAGAGATGGTACTTAGCCGAGAAAGTTGAACACGATTATGAAAGTCTCGAACAACTTGTATTACTTGAAGAGTTCCAAAACTGTGTTCCTCATGACATTAAAACTTATCTTGAAGAGCATGAAATCGATACCTTGGAAAATCCCGCTCTTGATGCTGACAAGTATTCTTTAACTCATAAAGTTCGTGCTGTAGTCAAATCATTTACTCAGCAGTCTACTATTAGAAAGGTATTTCAGCCTAACACGACTCCTTCTAAAACGCAATCTGGCACAACTTCTAAAAATCAAGCTTCTGATAAACTTGATTCAAAATCCTTGTCTATTCCTACGTGTACCTATTGCAAGAAAAAAAGGACACGTCATTTCTGATTGCTTCAAATTGAAATATAGGCATAAGAATCAAGATAGACCTATCCCAAACGCTCTTATTTCTAAGAGGTCATTGTCACGGTCATATATTGAAAGCAATACATTTGTTGGGTTTGATAAACCCCAGTCTGATGTTATTATGGAGAATTATGAACCATTCATATCGAAGGGTTCTATATCACTCTTGGGTGATTTGGCCAATCCTATCCTTATTAAAATTTTAAGGGATACAGAAGCTTCTCAGAGTCTTTTGTTATCAGGTACTTTGCCTTTTTCTGAGAAGTTCTGTTCTAGTGAGATTGTTCTCATTCAGGGAGTAGAGTGCGGCCTTGTTAATGTTCCTCTCCATTCTGTAAATTTGTCATCAAACTTAGTTTCAGGACCGGTGACAGTAAGTATAGTGTCTACTTTACCCGTTGAGGGCATTCGTTTGTTGCTAGCCAACGACCTAGCTGGAGACAAGGTTGTGGTTAATCCACTTGTAGCTGACAAGCCTTCTTTGGATCAGAAAGTTGATCCTATTGAAAAATAATACCCAGATTTATACCCAGCTTGTGCAGTTACCAGAGCTATGTCAAAGAAAGCTCTTAATAAGGAAAATATTCCTTTAGCCGACACATGTATTGGTCAGGCTTTTGATGAGGTCACTTACACTCCTAATCTGGATCAATCAAAAGGTATTAATCCCAGTGATCCTCTTTTAACTACTCATTCTCTTTTATCTAATCAGGGTGACAAGCGACAAGCACTTATCGTCGAACAGGAAAAAGAACCTGAGATCTCCTGTTTGTTTCAGAGGGCCATTAGTGAAACTGAAGCCACTGAAGAACCTGTCTGTTGTTTCATTAAATATGGAATTCTTATGAGAAGATGCAGACCTCCCGAGATACCTGCTGGTGACGAATGGTCAGTGAACTATCAGATTGTAGTTCCAAAATCATACAGACAGGAAATAGTTCGTTTGGCCCATGAAACTCCTCTGGCTGGACATTTAGGGATAAATTAAACTTATCACAAGATCTGGACACACTTTTATTGGCCAAAAATCAACAGTGATGTTTGTAAATTTTGTAAATCTTGTCATATTTGTCAAATGGCAGGAAAACCCAATCAGAAGATACCCAAGACTCATCTGCAACCTATTCCTGCATTTGACGAACCATTTAGCAGAATTATGGTAGATTGTGTTGGTCCCTTACCTAAGACCAAGTCAGGCAACCAATATTTGTTGACCATTATGTGTGCGTCGACAAGATTCCCAGAGGCAATTCCTTTGAAGATTGTTAAAACCAAAACCATAATAAAAGCTTTGATAAAGTTTTTTTTTTACTCTATTTGGCCCTCCCAAATCTGTCCAATCAGGTCAAAGGTCAAATTTCATGTCTGGAATTTTCCAGGTAGTCAATGCTTGAATTTGTCACTCAGCAATTCAAGTCAAAAGTGAAATTATGGTTTCACGGAATTTTACTTGAGAGAAGTTTTGAGTCTTGTAATAGAGTTCATTCTCTCTTGCTCATTATTCAGAATTTTGTTCAAATTAGAGTTTACGGCTCTTACAAAGTAAAGAAAAAAATGAATGAGTTAAATTATAATAATAGTACTCTGATCTAAATAAATTAATGGAGTACTACTATATTAAAAGAGATAGCCAGGCAAATTATGCAATTAATTTAGTTGTACCTGTCCCACAAACTGAGGATTTAAGTGAAGAAATTCAATCAGACACTGTTGACCTTAAATCAACAAATCTTCGGAATTCGGAAATTATGAAAAATCTGCACCAGAAACATTTGCATTTACAACAAAAAGAAAGGAATGAACTTAAACAGTTATTATTCGAATATAATCACTTGTTTCCAGATATTCCTACGAGGACCAACATACATTTTCATGACGCTGAAATTGTAGATTCAAAACCTGTGACACAACACCCATACAAGTAGAACCCTCTCAGACAGGAATACTTGAAAAAGGAAATTCAGTATTTGCTGGAGAATGATTTCATAGAACCCAGTAAAAGTAATTGGAGTTCACCATGTATACTTGTTCCGAAACCAGGTAAAACTTTCCGTATGTGCACTGATTATATGAAGGTGAACAGTGTGACAAAAACAGATTCATTTCCATTACCAAGAATCGATGACTGTATTGTTAAAATTGGAAATGCCAAGTATGGCACCAAATTTGACCTTCTGAAAGGATTTTGGCAAATTCCACTAACGGAAAGGGCAAAGGAACTTTCGGCATTTGTGACTCCAGATGGACTCTATCAATATAAAGTAATGCCGTTTTTGTGATGAAGGGTTCCCCAAGTACCTTTCAATGCTTGATGAATATGATTACCTCTGGTCTAGATAATTGTGATGCTTACATCGATGATGTCATCATCCACAACAACATCTGGAAAGAACATCTAGCCACGATTCGGAAATTTTTCGACAGACTCACTGATGCTGATTTGACAATCAATTAATCTAAAAGTGAGTTCTGCCGTGCTTGTGTAACATTTCTAGGACATACTGTGGGACATGGTCAAGTTAAACCTATAGATGCTAAGGTCAAGGCTATCTCTGAATTCCCTGTGCCTGTTTTTGTTCCAATTTTTCTAACATTGCTGAACCCCTGATAAACTTGTTAAGTAAGAAAAACAAGTTTCTTTGGATTGAAAAATGTCAGGAGGCTTTTGATAGGTTAAAAGCCAAACTCAAACGTGCGCCGGTTCTCACAGCTCCAAATTTCAATCAATCTTTTAAATTGTCTGTGGATGCAGGTGATTTAGGGGTTGGAGCAGTATTGATTCAAGAAGATAGAAATGGTGTTGATCACCAAGTGTGCTATTTCCCTAAGAAATTAAATAAGCACCAAAGAAATTACTCAACAATCGACAAAGAATGTTTGGCTTTAGCATTGGCATTACAGCATTTTGAAGTTTACATTAGCTCAGCTCCTTCTCCGGTTGCTGTGTTTAGTGATCACAACCCCCTTACTTTCATCGCCAAGATGAAAAATAAAAATCAAAGATTATTAAGGTGGAGTTTGTTTTTGCAAGAATATAATCTTAACATCAGGCACATCAAAGGAAAAGACAATTTGATTGCAGATGTACTTTCCCGTGTATAGAAATATTATTTCATTTACACTTTGTATAATTGATAAGAATTTTCTTATGTAATTTTATTTTACCTATGTATATTTTACATTTGTTAAAAAGAAAGCTTTATTATATAAATCTTTATTTTTCTTTATGGGGGAAGTGTTACGAATATGCAATTGAATTACTTGTGTGTTAGTATTGAATTCTTTTTATTTTAATTTTGTTTCATTACATTTTATTGTAATGATTATTTTCACGGAATTCGATATTTTTTCCAGTAAATTCAGTTTGTTTAGAACGTAAAAATATTTCCTCAGCATTATTTTTAGCTCGCTCTGGTTCATTGATCTTGTAAACATCGGGTGAAGACGATTGGCTATTGCCAAGGTCATTCGGCCCGCGTGTGAGCTGAATTGTAAGCAACCTTTCTTTTTTAAAAAAAATATATTTTCAGTGTGAGAATTTGATTCTTAGATAGGACTATTCCTGCCTAAGTGATAATTTGCTTTTTTATTGCGCTGTTCAATGTAGGAGACCTCGTGACCCATCACTCGGGAATGAAATGACGTTTTAATTGGGTTTAATACTCGTTCTCAGAGCTTTTTGGTCAGTCGTATTCCTACAACTGAGAGCTCAAGGTGTTCTAGTGTTGTTGCCAAATTGTTTTGAAGTACATCTGTTTTTTGGAATTTAATAATTTATTCTCTGGAAAACTAAACAAGAGTACTTTTTTATAAAAAGTTCTGGGACAAAGAAATTCAATGTAAATTCATTCTGGAATTCTAAAAGGAAACCTTATAAATTGTGTTTCAACGAAGGATTGTTGCCGTTAGTACAACGACCTCATCTGACATCATCGCCATCCATATTGGAACTTCATAGAGATTCGAATTTGGATTCAATTAGAACTGTTTAGTGATAGGACTTATATTTTTCAACTTTAGGATTAATTTTGGACTATATTCACAAACCGTAAGTCCTATTTCATATTTTTACTGTGTTTTATACTGCTATTATATATGTGGCTGATAATGGTCCGATTATAGTTGCTGTTCCAGAGACTACGGCAGATGCAGAATAAACAATTATATCAGTAACAACGATACGTCTTTGGTATTTTTTTTATTTTTACTGTGTACTCGTCAATGATGTTTTTCAGTTGGGTCTGTAACAAACACACTTGCTCATATCTGTATTTGTTTACAATATTCAGATCTGACGTTGGTGAAATCATATATTCTAAATTAGTAAGTAATCAATTGAGGTGTTTCAGCGACAAATTCCAGGCACCACCAGTAAGCCGCTGCGGTTATTTTTTATCATATGGTTCCAGTATAAAAGTTTCTTAGGCAACTTTATTTAATACAATAGACACGGTTCCAGGAAAATTATCAGTCGAATGACGCTATGGAAATGTGGTAAATATCCTAAATTTTGCAGCACTGAACACAGACAGACTATACACACCGGTGACTTCGGCGGTATGTTTGATAGTGTTATTTTGCTGTGACTATGTTGATTATCCTGATGATACTGTGTATACAATATTGTTAATCTGTTTGCGAGGAATTTTAATCAGATTAGTTTTTTCAACGATATCAGGAATTCCACTGACAATATCTTCTAGTTTTGTATTAATTTCAGAGAGGTTTATGTCAGCAACCATTGGACTTTCAAAGAAATCATGTGCGATTTTATTAAGTTTTTGAAAATTTTTACGAGTATTTAAAAACATATTTAATTGAACGTTACACTCGGCTTGTGCTGTATTTAATTTGTCATCGATTGTAGTATCTTTATCATCCATATATTTCTTCGTTGCGGCATCTTCATCATTTGCTGGTTCTCTTGAAACAACGATTTTATTTCCATCCATGTTGAGGCTACCTGTCATTGTATCTCCGGTGGATCGTAAACAATCAGCAACACTTTTTGTAATTTGATTTCTGATAGTTGCGATTGATACATTCGAGTCTCTGATTCTACCGCCGTCAGTAAATACTGGAATATTATTATATATTATATTATATTATCCATGGTAGCTCCAAGAACTCTACGAATTATGTCGATTCACTTAATATTACTCGTCTTTAAGACATCATATCTATCCTGAAAAACGACAACTTCATCTCTGTCAACACCTGATAAATCGACTAGATCGGCGAGTTCATCTTTTGTAGCATATTTCGACAAATCGATATCTTCTTTCTTCTTGTCTTTGATAGAGGATCTTCCATAAATATCATCCATTATACGATTAATGATTATTTAAAACAGAACTCGTGTACACATTTACATCTTTATGAGGTGCATCGGAAGATTTTGAAATAGCATCGAGTAGAGCGAGTACTTCACGACCGCATATTGGTGGATCAGTTATTGTCTGTGTTGGTGATGTTGAATACCATACGGGAGTTTGCACTCCGCTGACATATTTTAAAAATTCCTTCGGTGGTGCCAACCCATACAAATGAAAATAAATAATTCCACGTGGATCAATAGGGTATGCAACCCACATGAGTACCTGGACCAGAACTTCCATCGAGATTGATGATACCGGTCTCAACACGATTTGGTTGTTTTGGTAATTGATCACGCATAAAAACACCTCTGAAGATTTTGATATTTAATCGCGCAGCAGCATCAAGTAAATCAAAATTGGACATAGGAAAGAGACATTTTGCGTCTAACGAAGTGTCCTGGGAAGCCTTAGACCTTTTCAGCACCATGAATAAGGAGTTCCTGGCAGTCTTAGACCTTTTCCTTTTTTGGAATTTTTTATTCCTTTCCTGTTGCTTTCTTTAATGCAGCTCCAGCGGCAGTTCCAACAGCACCAAGTACAGCTGCTTTTGCAACAGCTTGAGTTGCAGCGGCAATGATTCCTGATGGAACCGCGAGAAGTGGAAATATATCATCCGTCTTGACAATGTCGCTAATGACACCCGCGGACAGATCAAGTCGTGCGCCGGTCTTTGATCGTTTGGCATCACTGAAATGCCTGAGTTGACGTTCTGTCAGTGATATTATTTTTGGACCACCTGAGATCTGTCTTAATTTCAGTAATATTTTCATTCCCGAATTCTTTTTTGATACTGAATGTAGCATTTTAATCTGACCAGGAGTCAGAGTAACATTAACGTGATGATGTGACATTATAATATCATGAGCTATTTAATTACATATTTTCGACTGGGGCATCAATGACTCTTATTCGTCCGCCAACACCTTCAAGCAACATTGTTTCATCTGAGGGTATAACAGGAATTGCTCTATAATTAGTAACAGCTGCTCCTCTTGTCACAAGAGCTCGAAAGAGTACTTCAACTACTGATTGTCTGAATAAATGCAAGTGTTCTAATGAGAAATAATCGATCATCGGATACACAAAGAAACTTTTATCAGTATTACTTTTCCATGAGGTGCCGAGGATGCAGCTGCGTTAGTTCCTTCAACGTGCCATATTGCATCATCGTCGCTATTTTTTCTCACAAGGACGATTGTGTGTTTTGCCCCGAAAATAACATTTCTAACATTTCTAGAAAATCCAAAGATATGCGATAGTGGAATTGTACATGAAAATACTTCATCGTTGTTCAACATTGGTCGACGTGTTGCGAATCCCAAGTTAAAATTTTCATTCATTGATACAGCTGTATTCCCATCTGCATTTAGTGTTACGTTTCTGTTTTCTGGATGATCAGTTGTATCCTTTGCAAACATCATTGATGGACCAGCTGATCTCGAATAATCATCACTGTATCTTGCAAGGCCAAATATTGTTGTGGCAACGTCGATGTCGTTATGACAAACCTCAATTTCCTGACCATCAATCATGTATGCGGCACTATTAAATAACGCCATGACGTCATTATTAACAAAACCAACTCGATCATCAATTCCGTAATCGGTATTATCTAATTTCAAAAGTCTACCTTCGATCTCAATAAATGCCTCAGCGGGCAGGAAATATCTGCTTGTATCCTGAACATGTAATTCGATTCTTCCACGTTCGTCAGGTACGCGTGCGTTATAAGAATGATACTGATAATCACGTACCGATTCATGTTTGAGAACTGGTGCGTCCATGTTCAGTGCGGAATCAGATACACGCTTGAACATTTTATTATATTTGTTATCGTCTAACACGAAGACCGCATTATGTTATCAGACTAGCAGCTACATTTGTTTTTCTTTTTCTTTTCCTGATAAGGGTACAGCAGCCAACTCTGCTAGTTTTTGATTAGCAGCTTGATTTATTATTTTACTAACATTTGCAGGCATAACTTCTGTACTGGGTAATTTTACTGGATGAGGTTTTACTGGTTGAGGTTTTCGTCGTATTAATCGTGCTAGTCTATCCTTGATTGCCGAGAATGCTTTACCGACAACATCGCCAACAGCACCAATACCTTTATCACGAACATCATCAATAGCTTTCATTCCAAGTTGCTTTGCAATCGGTATTGCTTTCGGAGCTATCCTTCTAAATAGACCCTGAACAACACCACCAAATCCATCTCCGTAGTACGCTTTATATGTAGGTAATAGTGAATTTATCACCCTGACCATGATCCGTCCACGGTGAGCATTATGTATAATCATCTTATTTTCTTTTCACTGATCTAACTGTATACCCTTAATCGCTGTAGTAATCATCGGCGATTTCATCGATGAGAGCTCGATAAACATTAATATACATGATACCACCTGTAAATAATCATTGACAAATAGCAGCTGCTTCATTAATTATTTCTGAGGAATTATTACCAGCTCGTTTGCCTCCAATGAGGATTTCTAATCGTTCAACAGCGGCAAGGACGTTATCGGGACATGGAGTAATAAGACCACTTCCTCTGGTACCTGTACCAAGACCACTTTCAGTTGTTTCTTCTTCCTCAATACGAGGTGGGCTGACTGACGATTTTTCTAGCGATAATATATCTCCGGGTAATGGCGCTATTTTAATTTCTTCGACTTGCCTCACAAAATCTTCAAAATCATTTTTATGTTTACCACTGATTCTAGATACATTACGGGACTTTCGAAATATAAAAGGAATCCAATTTGTTTCCTGAAACACTGGCTATTCCAGGATCTAAGAATGCATCACGACGTGGATATACTACTGCGGCAACCGCGACAGCGTTTTCTCGAAGAATCCTACGACCCTCTTCGGTTAATGGTTTTGGTTTTGGTTTTGGTTTTGGCGCAACAAGATCTCTTACATCACCGACCTCCTCACGAACTTTGTCAACACTCTCAAGTACTTGTTGTATTTCTTCTTGTATTTGTGGCTGAGCCGCAGCTATTTCAGCCGGAAGTTCTCGTAGAATATTGTTTGTCTTTTTAGTTCTTTCTGCTATTTTTCCAGTTGCTTTAGCAATTTGCTCCAACGCGAGAAGAAGATCTTTGGTAGCCTTCGTAACCGGTTTAAATAATTGTTCTGCACCTTCTGCAAATTCCACCTGAGACTCCTGACGAGCTCGTGGTAATTGCTTGACAGAATCATGGACGGGGAGATATTTCTTAATTGCCCCTAGTCGCTGTCGAGCTAGTTTAGCTGTATGAGATTCCACTATTGATATAATAATGATTTAATTAAGCCACACCCGATACTCTTATTCACTGTGGTAATCATCGGCGATTTCATCAATGAAGGATCGATAAACATTAATATCCATGATACCGCCTGTAAATAATCTCTGACAAATATCAGCTGCTTCATTAATGATTTCTGCGGAATTATTACCAGCTCTTTTTCCGCCAATCAGAATTTCTAATCTTTTAACATCGGCAAGGGTGTTACTGGCGCATGAAGTAATAAGACCACGTCCCCTGGTACCTGTACCAATACCACAGTCAGTGGCGCCGGGTTCAGAATTTGAATCCTGCCATTCTTTTCCCTTATCTGTTGTTTGGAGTTGTCGTTGCTGTAACTGTGTAAGATAATTGTTTATTCCATTATCAAATGCAATATATCTTGGATCATTATTTCGGGCCTGATCAACTCCGTGGTGTATTCGAAATATCCATTTGTACCAGGTTTCACGACTTACATTATCATCGGCGTACTCGAGTTTTAGAAATTTTTTCTCTGATCAAAGCTGTGCAAGGCAAGCGCAGGTAATCTTACCGTTTCAAAAATTTTTTAAGAAGGAAATATCTCTTTCGGTAAATTTATCATTCACTTCAGTTCTGGCCCTTACTTGTTTTGGTTTTAGTTCTGGTTCTGGTGTATGATCCTTTTGGTCAATGCCTTCAGATATTTCTCGCATTGGTTGAGCAGCATCTATTTCACCTGGAAGTTCTCTCAGAATCTTTTTTGTTTTTATTTAGTTCTCTCTGCTATTTTTCCAGTTGCTTTAGCGGTTTACTCTAACGTGGGAAGAAGACCTTTGGTAGCCTCTGTAACCGGTTTAAATAATTGTTCTGTTTCTTCGGCAAATTCTTCCTGTGTTTGGTGACGTTCTTGTAAGTTTTGCTTGGCAATATCACGAACAGGGATATATTTTTTAATTGACTCTAATCGCTGTCTAGCTGATCTAGCTGTATGAGATTCCATTGTTGGTATAATAATGATTTAATTAAGTCAAACCCACAGCAGCAGGGAGGACGACGACATCGAATGAGTGAGTGCGCAAGTAAACAAAACACGCCATAAAAAAAACAAAATCATAAATGTCAAAAAATAAAGTATCAAAAATCAGCTAACCCAAATAGGAAAGTTTTGGGTCGGTTAGAGATTTCGGTTTTGACGTTATTGACGTTTGTATTTTCGTTTTTATAGGAAACTTTAGTTTTCAGCGTAGTCTCTAATTGAAAAAGTTGTCGGATCCGCCCTCCCTGCTGCTCCATATCTAAATCTGGCACTACTTATAGCTTTAGTTAACTTCAAACGTCATAAGCCATTTTGAATATTTTGCGCTCTTGGCTGTAATCTCCCTTTACAATGCAGGGGCGCCTTCTGTTCTTTCGACAAAGTTGATCATTTCACTATCGTGTTTCGTTCATTTCATAAGTAGTGTTTGCGTAAGGGTGTAGTATATGAAGGAGGATTTCTATTGACATTTCTATTATTACTTTGTATCACATTACGTTAGCTTAACCAGCTTGTGTTTGTTTCTTTCATGTTGTTAGGAGTCTACGCTCTTAAATAAGTAACAGGAAAGAGTGAAAGGCATCAAGTTTTGTAAAATTTATCAATTAATTTATTTCCCTAGAATACAAAGTGAGAATGAGAAAAAAGAAACTTAACTTATTGCGAATTTAATTCCCAAATAATTCATGAATTACAGACACAAGTCCGAATAATTTAAAGTCTTGAATAAAATTCAGCACAAGTCCAGAATAAATCCAACTGATGGCGATAGTGTGTCTGTTATAGCTCCTAGAGTGTTGATGTGCCAACTGTTTTTTGCAGAATCACAGTAATATAATTCCAGGTTTGAATTCACTATAAATTCGAGTGAATGTCTGTATCCAAAAATTTTATAACAGTACTTTTGTATTTCCAGAGAAAATAATCACTTGAATTCAATAAGTCGAAATACAATTTCCAGCCCAAAAATGAAATACTGGACAGAACATATAATACAATGTAAAAGTGCTACATCTTAAAGCAGAAGTAAAAAATCCTTCTCAGCTTCAAGATCATATAATTCTCTACTAGATATCAGGTCACAATTAGCATTTTCTACACGAAAAATATATTACCTAATGGAAAATAACTTAGAATGATCATCTTGTTTACAAAATACCCCTCCCCCCGAACCGGGACTCTGTAAAATTCACTAAGGAAATTCCAAAACCCTAGACCTAGACACAAATACACTTAATTATTTCTATTAGTAATAATACTGATCTTAAACCTATACACATAGGGAATAATTTAGCTCTCTATTAGTTGTTCACACAGAATAAAGCCAAGTCAGGTCATGCAGAAATTAACTCAATTTTGGACAAGGTAAAGTCCACCATACAATGTTCCATTACAATAGCATGTAACGAAACAAAATTAAAATAAAAATAACTAATAAACTAAGCAAAATAACAATCTAAATACCATTTATTTCGTTTGACGTTTGCTTGTTTCATTGGTATATTGCTTGTTTCTGTTTATATTTGTCTGTTTTGTTTTGAATCGTTTGTTTTATTTGACTATTGATCTCATGGGTAATATGGGCTTCCAGTATAATAAGAAACATAGTTGTTGATACAGTGTTGATCGTGGTTCCCTTCTGCAGATAGTATTTAGGTTGATAAGATGTTGATGTTGACTGTTGTTCGCTTGCCCAGTATTATGCTGATGCTAGCAATCAAAATCAGTGCAATATTAGCAGATTGCACTTTTCCCGTTTCCCAAGATATCTAGTCTCGAAGATTAATAACTGTATCATGTGTGAATTTTGCGTCAGCTACTGAATGTCAAATAGGAGATCGAATGATGATTGTCATGCTATAGTTTTTGTTCAGTAGTAAATGAAAAAAGAACTAGTGGGTGGGTGGGGTGTGTTTTTAGTTTGTGTGCGTGTATGTCTCCGGTACATGGATTACTATATATGATGATGTCATAGTCATTATAATAACTAGCCCGTGGAACGACAACAAAATCAATTTCGACAAATGAGTGTTATTGGGGTCAGAATATTTGTCAACCTGGTAATATATATGTTTGGATCATCAAATGTAATCATAAGTGAAAATTTCAAAATGCAAACAAAATAGAAACTTACTAATGAAGTATTTCCAATCAGACAAATTGTCTTATGTAGTCCAATTGTTTTCACATTGAACGACTTGAAGGGATATGAGAGAGTGTGCATATTTTACGAAGAAGAGTACATCTTTGATTAAAACATCACATATAAATAGTTTAAAAGATTTTGAAAGAAAAACGGATATGTAGTCGTAAATAAAATAGACATTAGCATCATCTTTTCTTAAATACTTAAATTATATATTTGATGTTTTAAGTCGACCAAATAACACATTCATTCTCTTGAATGTCACCTTGTAACACGACTATATTGAACCACTTTGATTGCATCCAATGTTGCAAACAAATGCACGCCAAATTTACACATCCGGCACCATGTTTAATTTGAATACACTTCGATGGGAATATGCTCTGCACTCATTTCTTGAAATTGTCACACGAACGTTCGATGATAGGTGAGAAGTAGTATGTAAATAGGGGTTCAACTATATATTCATTAACATTAAATTATTCAAAGTGTCCGTTTAATCGTGTGAGGATGAAGTACAGCAATATATTTCACAAGTTTTCACTCAAGGCATTTTTTTTTGTTACGCATAAGGAAGTTGGCTTGGTAAGAAAGTATTTTGTATAGAATATGTACAACAGGAAATAATCTGCATCACTTCCCAACCCCCTGTATAATTAACAGACTGATCCTTAACAATCAGATGCAGGCCTTGTTAGAAACGTAGGCGGAAATAATATTAAAATATATTTATGTGCTTCGGTGTGAGAAAATCATTTCAGACTTATTTCATTCCTCACTCTGACTTTTGTCACGTCATTTGCAGTCTTATTTTATGAATTTTTAAACTCTCCGACCAGTCTGCAGCTTTCATAGGTATTGTTCAATCCCACAAAAAATTCACTTATATTGAATGTTTGTATTTACATCGTTATGGAAAAATGCTGAGTTACTGTATCTTGTGGAACCCGATCGACCTGTTCTACCTCTAGCAAAGACAGGTAGATGAGTACGTTACGTCATAGCCTTCCTTTCCAAAAGCGACCATACATTTGTTTAAAAATGAAACTCAAACTTAATGTAAGATATGGTATTACAAATATTAGAAAAATCGACGATAGCATTAACATCTACCATCCTGCTTTGAGAAATTCTTCATTACAAATCATTGTAGAATTAATGCATTGTCTTCTGTGTAATACAGTTTGCGAAAATCTGCTGGTGATTCGTAAATAATATTGTCATCAGGCCATATACCTAGTTTTGATATTCAATACTTTGTATAAACTGCACAGTGCATATATTTGCGACATATCTCTGTAATCGTTTTGATATATAGATAGCGTTACGGAATTTACCAATTATGTTTCTAACGGCTCGTGTAACACAGTACAAAACTGTGTTGAATAAAAGGCCAGTTTATAGCCTGCTAATTCGTGCCCTTATCAATGACTAACACTGGCGATTAAATTATTCCTTAACCAGTGTCCACACAAGATTGTCACTGTAAGGATTCCTAGGCGCCATGATTAGGCAGTAAAGGATGAGTGAGTCAGTTAACATGTAGAAATAACTTTGTGTTCTGACAGCGATTAGCTGCAATTTGGAGCGGTTGAGACGACAGAATTTTATTATTTGGAAGTACATGTAGAAGAAAATGAAGTCCTTCGGTCGTCCCACTACAAGATAATATACTGGGACGTTAGTGAAGAAAAAC
>JAECUM010043830.1:0-24820 GCA_016617855.1 Megalonaias nervosa
ACAAAATTACGACAAACCGAATTTATAGGCTACTTGCATATAACTTCAATAGATAGACAGATAGATAGATGGATAGATAGATAGATAGATAGATAGGTAGATAGATAGCAGGTCGGTACTAGAGGCGGGCGATAAGTGCCACCACACAGGGCGTCGCGGTCGAGGAAAGGGAGGTGGCGCCAAAATAAAGTTTGGGTGGGGAAGTCCCTGTTACTTGGAGGAGGTCGGGTAGCGCCAAATACAATGTTCACACAGGGCGCCATTTTCCAATTTCCCCTGTGGCCGGCCCTGGATATATAACATTTATTATCAAGACGATCAGTCCCAACAGGAAACATTCACTTGCAGGAATATATGTATTTCATCATCGCTATAGCAATGTATGTATTTCATCATCGCTATAGCAATATATGTATTTCATCATCGCCATAGCAATGTATTTGTTTCATCCTCGCTATAGAAATACCTGCAAACAAATCGTACACTGATGTATGCACTCTGTTACGTGTAGGCTCGTGCAAAAGTAACAAAATAAAAAAGTGAAGCAACAAGTTTTGTATGTTTTAACAAAATAATTTATTTCCCTAGAAAACAAGGCAAAAATATGAAATAGGACTTACGGTTTGTGAATATAATCCAAACATTAATCCTAGAATTCAAAAATATAAGTCCTATCGCTAAACAGTTCTAATTGAATCAAGGTTCGAATCTCGATGAAGTTCCAATATGGAAGGCGATGACGTCAGGTGAGGTCGTTGTACTGATGGCAACAGTTCCTCGTTGAATCACAATTTATAATGTTCCCGTTTAGAGTTCCAGAATAAATTTCCACTAAATGTCTTTGTCCCAAAATTTTAATAAAGACGAGTACTTGTGTGTTTTCTAGAGAACATAAAGTATTAAATCCACAAAACAGAAGTCTAAATCAACTGGCATCAACATAAAAAAACAGCTTGAGCTCTAACGGTGTAAAATACGACTGACAAATCTACTAGAACACGTCTGTTTTAACCCACGATTTTAGATCACATGGCGGCTCACGTGACGGGGCTACGTGATCACTAATTTGAACAGCGCAGTGAAAAAAAATGCCATTGAGCACGTAGCCTAGAATAGCCCTATCTAAGAATCAGATTCTCACGCTGGAAATAAATAAAAAAGAAAGGCTGTTTACAACTTAGCTAACACGTAGGCCGAACATGACCTTGGTGATGACCAATCATTTTCATTTAATGTTTAGAAAATCGGAACCAAGATTAAGAACTAGGTTAGCTAAATTTAAAAATGAAGCAAACATTTGCGTTCTAATCAGGTCAAAACAGAAGACTGAAGTTTTAAAAAAAATATCAAATCCCGTGAAAATTATCATTACAATAAAATGTAATGAAACAAAATAAAATAAAAACGAATTTAAAACTAACACACAAGCAAGTTAATTACATATACTTAACAACTCACTGAGGTTTTACAAGTACAAGCCGGCTGCGATTGTGAAGGAAGTCTCATTAAAATAGAACACAAAATATAAACACACCAAGCACCAACCAGTCTGCAAATCTAGTGGTGTCTGTCAGGTATTTTTACAGCTTCCAGATTTAAATAGGCTTTTGTGATAGCCAAAACGCACAGACATTCCTGCTCAAAGAGTCTTTTTTAAATAAGTTTTATACAGAATGCGACCTGGGGACCAGAAAATTGTTTAAACATGTCGTTGCGTTTCCTGTACAATAGCAATGAGCGATAAAAAGAACCCCACCTTTTACAAGGTAATTTGAATTGAAAATGTATAATTTAAGTGACCTGGAAAATGACCTGCGAGAGTAGCCTAACACTAAAGTGCGTCTTTCTCATTATTAGCGTCAAAGCAATGCAACAGATTAAACTGTTTCTAATTATACATTAGAAAACTAGACCTATCCACCAGCTCTGTACATACAAGACCGGATAAAGGTGGCTCCGTTTCGGATCCCTTTGCCCGGCTGGGGACATAAGGCAACTATTTGTTCCATTTATTTATTTTCTTTTTTAACGAGGCGTTATTTCACCAAAACATGATACGACATGAGTGAAAGTTATATATGCAATAAGAAACAGCTTTCCAAAATCGATTATTGTATCACATAAAGTACTTGAAAATCATGTTATTTACACCTAAGTGCTGAAGTTTGTTTCATTTAGGTTACCTGAAACTTGAATTCAAAGTTTTGTATTGGGGGGGGGTTATAACTAAAACAAATTATACATGTAATTGTTTCTGCTTTAACACCTTTCTCGTTTTGACTCTGCAAATCCCTTACTTTTTGACCATCACGCATGGACAACAAAGCCTAGGAAATGAAATATATATTAAAATGTATCTATCTTTTAGATATCTTTTGCTTTGACTATATAAAATACATATTATTCCTTTCCTTTATGCTCTGTTAATTTCCATATTTTCTGGACAGAATTTTCATATTAATCTGGAATGTAAACCTTGAAAACAGTTTAAAAATAAAATTTTGTACCTTAACATATAGAGACTTTATATATTGTAGGCCAGTAATTCACAAATTTTCAATCATTCATAAACAACTGAGTTTGGAAACTTTCGTTTGAAATTGTAACAGTATGCATTTGCTCATTTTAAGAAGGCGTTTGTTCGCTATTCTCATTGTATAATATTCCCAGCTTTAAACTGCATGCATATAGAACACAGCACTATATAAAACTGTTAATTTCGATTCCATTCTGACATTTCCGCGCTGGTTAGGAGGCATTAGAATAAAGTTTCCATATTTACACACTGACTATATGAAGCAGTATTTCTCATGTAATAGTTCCCAAAAAGTGAAACAGTTATAATAAAAAGAGTGGAGAATGTTACACGATGGCTTAATTCACTTAAAATCTATGAAAGAAGTTGAATGATTAGAGACGTGCTAAAGATTGAAACTATATGATGTCTTTCATTAATTTCATTTGACCTAATCTCAAATGTAAGATTATATTAAATATATCATATTGCAATAAATACCTATGTTACTCAATAAGAACCGCAAAAATGGTATAAACAATTGACTTTAAATTATATTCGTTGGTAATTGAGAGCATTCATCTTATATTTCGTCATGTGGTCATTCGATATGTCACTGGGTATTATTAAACTTGTATAATATTGGAAACTATGACATGGGTATATACTAATCTATACGAGAGTCGTCTTGGTTCGGTTGTTAGCGTCTCACACTCGATAAAGAAAGGGTACGGGTTCGAGTCCTACCTTAAGATTACATTACTCCAATTGTCTGTACACTTGATAACCCACATCTGTCCCTGTGCCTTAAAACATAAAACCAAACCAATGTAAATTTAAATAATACAGTAATGTGGTAACTTCACATATTTAAAGCAGACTATACACATAAAAAATAGACATAAAAAATAAAAAAATATTGACATAGAAATCATAATTATCCCTTTTGATGCCAGATGCTTTCTGAAAAACGACGGGATGTGACCTCGTGATGTCAGAATGACAAAACAGATCACATGTTCAAAGTCACGTCAAGACGTGTCGAACTTTTTTATTTACTTAATTTCTAATGCACGTTTGGTGTAAATGCCATTTATTGCAAAACTTTTACCTGGCATCATCATTACAGTTATTGATATCAAATAAATTGTATCTCAAAAATAATACGCATCTATGTTTTTCACACTTTGATTTCATAGAAAACATTGTTTATATTGCCATCTCTTGGGAAAAAGAGACTTATTCATCCTGTTTATGTTTTAAATGTCTTATTCCAATTTTTGTTCGTCACAATCTAAGATTCGTTATAATAATAATAATAATAATAATAATAATAATAAATAAATAAATAAATAAATAAATAAATAAATACATTCCATATTCTAGCAATCAGCTAATCGTTAGAAATCTCTCATCCTTGCACTACCACCACCACCACTACATCACCACCAAACACCCCTTACACAGGTTGTTCGAAATATGTGCCACAAGAACAAATAAGAAACGTATTAAAGAACCGTTATGTACACATCGGGTAAGTTCACATTTATCTCAACGGTTGTAAGAAAGCATACATCTGTCTAAGCATCGTCAACCAATCAAAACTTACTGTCTCCCACTGGGCCATGTTTGACATGATTTATCAACTACCAACAAAAGCAACACTGGATGTTTCATTCCTTTTTGTTTTAAATCAAGGTTTATAGCACTTCCTACTTTTCAAACGTTAGTATTTGCTCCACTGTGATATCAAAACTTCACAAATGTGTCGATCCATCAAAGAATGTAGTATTTTAAAATGTCACAACAGTTCCGACATTTTATCTTATTATATAGGAAACTTCATCGGGTATAAATGGTATTGACGTGTTTATATTTCGTACCCAAATGTCTATCTCCCCTCTTACGTGTTTATATTACCCACCCAAATGTATATCTCCCCTCCTACGTGTTTAATGTAAACCGTCACGCAAAATGTAATTTGAGCAAACAAAACAGTCTTATTCTCATCCTCCATCCCTAACTTTGTTGCAACATGCTGAATTAATTTAAGTATTATATACAGACACCGGAAGTACTAACGAAATACTAGAAAAGTTATTCCATCATCCATGTTTTTATAACTTTATTTTGTTAAACTAGAATGTCAAGTTCTATCAGCAAGCAAATGTAAAAACATTGAATGCTTGGGTAAAAGAAATCGACATTAATCCTTGACATTTTCCTGCTTGCAAATACAAACCGCAGATCCACTGGTTATGCCATATGTAATGTGAAATTCTAGCCTTCCGATACCTTCAAAAATTTGACACGCTTCATCTGGTAGCACCTTATTACAGTAATTAAGAAATTAGTGACCGGTGTGACCTGTATCAAATAAAATCTATAACCATACATTTCCAAATCAGACATCTCATCAAAACAAATACAGTGAAATAATCTACACACTACAACCTAGGTTCAAATCTGAAAGGAGGGACCTATCGTCATATGTATGTCCATATTAATTCAGGGTCAACTAGCATCATAATACGTCTTTATTGAAAGCCCCATGTTGATATAACCATTCATTCAGGAGTAGTACCGGTTAGAAGATTTATACAAGGATGCTGTGGCGGCGATATTGGATGTCCCATCGACTCCATTTCCATTTAGAACAAGCTGGAGAGCATAATAAATCTTTGGTGAAAATCCCATACCGACACGACCTTCCATGAAGGCGAAGTAGCAATAATAAAATTTTCAAGCTGGCCGTTGTGACTGTCATTTTGAAACTTAAAATATGACCATTTTCGTTTTGGACCAATTTCAAATGAGTCTGTGTGTAATGTTTCATGGATATGATCCACGTAGTTTAGGAGGAGTAGTAAATAACAAACTTATGCTGAGGAACGGACTGACAACAGGTCATACTTCATGCCTCGCACATCAAATCAAACGGGTCTGAACGCCATTTAAATCTGCAACATCAACAAGATCAATAATCTTAATATGGCCAGCAACTCTTGCTACAATGTCACTTCCTATTGATTGTTATGCCATAATGTACTTATATCTGCACTGTTGTGATTAATAAGTTACAGCACAAATCAAACGTCTAACATTTGGATTTGTTTACATGTTACTCAATACACACACAATTTCACTTGAGTCCGACCAATAGCAAAGTGAGCAAGTGCATACCAATAAGCTAGAAAGCAAGCATGCATGTATTCATATGCAGATAATTGGATTCTCAACGGAGCCGAAAGTCATTTACCTGGATCCTACACAGGGATACATGATAATAGTATGACGTGAAGTTCAGTATTATCATGCAGGTTAGAGATCTTTTAATCCCTACCGACATTCGAAGCCAGGTTCGCGGGTTACACCACCAATTGCCTTCCCTGCACGGAACGGCCGCATACCCTCTCGATCAAGCGCACGTCACCCAGAAATAGGATGGAATATAGTCCTGGGTACAGGCAGTTGTGCATAGCAAATACACTCGCATGGCGACCCATTAATTAACTTTCATATAATTTTTCAATCGCTGCAGAATCCTCTGACAGAAATTGAGGCACATAGTAAGAATTAAAAGTCTCTAACCTGTAATTACACACACACACACACACACACACACACACACACACACACAGATAGATATAGAGACAGACAGACAGACAATGACAGAAAGTTATCAATATACATTCGAAGGTTTGAATAATGCTGGCCCTTAATCCCCCGGGGATCATGTGTGATAAAATCAAGTAAACTTAAGTATGGAGAATATTATCATACAGATTAAAGAATGCTTAATTCGTTTCCTACTTAGACTCGAACCCAGGTCGGAAGGTTAGGACATCAATCGTCTTCCCAGCACTCACGAATCCACACACCCTCCTTCATAGATGTATGCATTCTTGCGGAGGAGAAACACTCGCATGGCAACCCAGTCATACATGTCATCTAAGACATTACTTTCTTTGGATCCTGCAGCAGGCTGCGTGATAATACGAAGCTGCGTGATAATATGATGTGAAATTATATACGGCGAAAGATACAGGGTTATACAGTTTTAATTCGTTATTTAAAACTTCTCCAATATATATAAACGAAATATTTACAGCCTAAAACACATGATGTAAATGTATAATAATTCTTGCAACAAAAATGTGTCCAAAAGAAGGTAAATATGGTTAAGCAGAAAAAATTAAACTATACTAGGTGGTTGCGGCCTTACTACAAAGCGGTTGGATTCCACAACCTTCAAACTAGAGGTTTTACTGAATGTGAGCTTATGTGGCCATGCCAAGCTTGTAGTCTGGTTCTGAATGGTTTAGAATGTGGCATTGGTAAGGAATTGTCAAATAAAATAGTGTTTGCAAATTGACCTTCATATCGGTAATACGACCAGGCTTTTGCTATATCAGGATTTGCATGTTACACGCACCCACATCTTTATGCTATGGATAAAACTTAAAATATCTATACCACTTGTCACCGGTCGGTCAGGTGTATATGTAACAGTGCGTTGTTAACCCTTCTTCTCACACGGGAAAAACTATTTTTAACGCAGAAATGACACACGTAATTCCCTTACGTCATATATCAAATAATGCATGAACAGGGCAAGAAAAAATTACCTTTCCAGTTATCCACTTTCACATGTCAGAAAAGTATATGAACGGGAGTACTCTGTTCACCATTGTTCTTGGTCGAGACGAGCATTTTTTAATGAAACTTTGACGTACGATCTACCCTTGTCATATTCATCAAGCAAATTATGACGAAGTAAGGATAGTTTACCTTGCCATATATATTGCTCAGTGGAACAGTTTAAATTTGTGTTTTCTCAACATTTAGCTAATCACAAATAGACTATATGTATACTTCATTGGTTATTAGTGTATAAAGTTGTATATCATACCCTATGGAAAAATTAATTATCTGAACGTTTGCGAAAAGACTTGCATCAATCACCTATCAGCTTCTGTATCAACAATTGCCTGCCATAGCTTAGGATACAATTTAAGGTGAGTAATTGTAATTTTATCAAGAAAAGTAAAAAAGGGAAAGATAGCGAAATCTCTTTATCATGTCTAAATACAAGTCAGTCTCCGTGTTTAATTTTGACAATTTTTACCAAGCCTTTGTAACATGCAAATTGCATCATGTGACGCAGAAAACTTGAAGTTCTATGACAAATTGACTGTAGGAGATGGAGGTTGGAATTTTCTATTTTTCACTGCAGTCACTGCAAAATTATATTTGCATATCGTTATATTTCCAAATGTGCGCGCTTTTTCCTAACATCAAAACATATTTCTTACAACGCGTCAGATGAAATGACCTTTAAGTAAAGCAATACAACACATTAAATAACTTAAAGGTACGATCACTATGAAAATATTAATCGATTCATCAATCGTCATATTTATTGATTTAATGATTAACTAATATACGACATCGTGGTTAGTGACAGCTGCAAGCAAATAGATGCACACGTTTCAATTAAAGACATAAAATCCACGGAAACTGTAGCACATCAAGACGCCGTATATAAATTAGATGAGAAAATTCCTCAAAATAAAACATCAGCGAGCTTTATAATATTTTAAATTGTTTTTACAACATATGTCCACAGATAGTATTAATACTTGTTTTATAGATTGAATATGTCTTTGCTGGACTCAGGGGTCCAGATTGTCCAATCTTCTTCCTCATCCAATGAAGATGTTTGTAGTATAGACAACTTCTCAGGTCATGGTGTTAGCAACAGAGAAGACACGACAGGGGAAACGGTTCAAGTCTTGTTCTGCCAGATGGACGTTTTGCGGACATATAGGGAAGATCTTGTCTGGAAAGAGATGGCTAGGTATGGCTAAGAACGTGGTAACAATTTCGGAGCTTGCCACAGAAAAAAATGTAGTACATACTTTTCATTGACACCTATGTGAAATATATAATTTATGTATGTTAACTATTCTAATAAATTGAATTTACCCCTCATTTACAAAATTATTGTGCATTGTCTCTCACATTTTTTAAGATTTGTATCACTAAATATACATTGAAAGACACTTGTTCTCTACACATAAAACTCAGTCTAGAGTGTAACATTGTTAAAATAATCCATATTTCTTTCATTCTTACTTGATGACGGTCGGATCTTGGTCTTATGAAACAGTTTGTTTCTATACCGGCTACATCATTTGAAATATTTGGCAATAACTAGCAGATTTAGGGGAGTAAAGGAAACAATTTTGTGGAAATTGATGACAAACATTTAGAAGAAAATAATGAATACATACAATGTAATAAAATAAATTGACTTAATAATAATCGTCGTCTGATTCCTCTAGTTGGGTAAAATTTGAAGAGGTCCTGGAAGAGGGAGGAAAGAGATGGTCCAAACCACACGTGTCATCTCTATCTATGGCAGCCTTCATGGAACTTAAACAGCTTCTCTCAACATGCCCGATATTGTTGGATGTCGAATGTAACAGCATGGCTGATGTGGCAGGTTGGTACATCATAGGGCAACTTCGTAGACTGGCATCAACATTAGTGTATCAGCTTAAAATAAGCAAAAAAGAAAGAAAAAAGAACGATTTTGATGCCACAGTGCGTTGAAATTCTATGTTTACTTTCGCATCAAACGCGTTATTTTATTTTTCTCTTTCTCTCCTGTCCCCGCTGATACTTGAACCAACGCTGTGAGAACATTGTGCAAAAATAACCAGATGAATCTATATATTATATCCAGCACAAGCTAACCATGAAGTTGAATCCCTTTTACCAGGACTCTTGCTTACAGCGATTGATTACGTTGTCATTAAAATAAGTTCTCTATGCATTTTTTAACAATAGATGGATAACTTACAAGCAATTATGGATTGACAGTTATTAAAAGGTTCATTCGTAAAGGCCCAACAAAAATTGCTTATGTCGTGAATAATACCAACGTATATGAAAAAGAGGAACAGAGCAATAAGAAAATTCCTAGATTCTTATTTTTGGATCCCATAATCGTGAGATGATGTGATTTGGAAATTATTCTTTTTTATTAGCAACCTTGCCCAAAAATGTGCACTTTAATATATTGTATCGGCTGAAAGAAGATTAGATTGAATATATGTTTCCGAAGACATTGGCTCCATGTATTATGTAGAAAGATGGCTGTTTTGTTTTGGAGTAATTTTCAAAGTCTTATATCATATGTAGCCGATAACGCCAGCATTGGTTAAAGGAATATCCTATTAGTTGGATATATCGACGTATACGAGAGTTTTTCGTAGAAAAGAATCAGTTATATTGAACCTACTATTATTTTTCATACGTTGGTTCTATTATTAACTGCATCGCTTTGTTATCGTCAGGTATTAAATAAAATTGCTAAATGTGTCCGAAATCGATACTTTTTTGTAGCTTTGAGCCATTTGAATAACAAAGAGCGTACATGTTGGTTAGCAAATATATCTGACACTTTCAACGGATCTGAAAATTGCCAACACGTGCTTGTAAAATCTTATATGACTAATTCCTGTTTTTAAAAGAAGGTTGGTTATTGAAGACAAATAAATATACCAAATATGCAATACATTAACGTTTGAGATTATTTGTGTCTTCGATTTTAATTAAAAATACACAGTTCCATTTATTTTATCCTTTCTAGATCATGCTTTGGAATCCTGGATACAAGACGGAGATATTAGTTGCCTCATTCGGAACCACATCCGTGACGTGCTTCTGAAACATCTTAAATATCCTCATGGGCGTTACAAGGGCTCCCACAAGAAAATGGATAGTATCACAGACAATAATGGGATTCCAAAGAGTAACTCACTTCCAGGACTCTACAATGGTAAATTAGGACTTTAACTTGGCTACTATACACAGGTTTTGGAGATAAGACAAAGGAAGAAATTTTAATAATTAGCATTAAAAACGCTCTTATTGGACGTTCCAAAAATTTCCGTCCATGCTTTCGTTGTTTTCTTTGACTATGCATCATAATAAAACACGCATTCTAGTTCATAACAAAAAAGGCAGCAATAATTCAACAGAATGAAGGTAATCAGTGTCGAAAACGTACATTCCGTATATTTATCGCCGGAGATGTGGAAGAGCACAAGTGGTTGTCATGGTTTGCAGTTCCAGAGAGTGTTCAATGAGAGAAGTACAAATTTTTGCCACATACAGATCAGATAAGAATGAAACAATAAATAATATGAATATGGGCTCCTTGTCATAATTATTACCAATCCATATTGTTCACTCGTGTTTTCCAGATGGCTTTGAATTCGATGATTCTATCCGACAGGAGATACCGTCCAATCTTAACTCAAGCACTTCTACGCAGTTTTTATCACTCGGACTAAAGGTGTGTATGCATAAATCTATATATCAACTTAAACATCAGTCCTTAAGTCTCTCCGATTCAATGTAGCCGTCTATTCTCGTATGTGACAAAGTATCTATCAGTTGTCGCTTTTACGATGACAGTTAAAGTCTTTAATTCCTACAGTTTAATACGCATTTCTTATATTCCTATACTCCTATTCATCTTTAACATCCATTTCAAGCAGAAACAATTGAGCAAATAGGTATATGCCATACTAGACCCCTCATGGTAAAGATACATAATCTGCAGATAATCTGATTCAACAGATATACAATTCATGGCATACATTCTCTTTGACAATAAAAAAAACTAACTGAAAATTAAACCATATCATATACTTATAAACCTCGTTATATTAATAATTATCGCATATAAATGTTGATGGGATAAGATGGACAGATATATAAACATATTTAAAATTCTCTTCAAGAACGTTTTGAAATATACAAAGTACATATTTCATTTTATATGAATAAGACGTAAAACTTTAGAAAAAATAATTCTATCTTATATAACTTCAGCCCAAAGGCTCCGAAGCGATGCAAATTTAAATTTGTTCAGTGATATATTTTTATATTAATTACAGTGCAAAAAATAATAAATTTGATAAATCGAAACAATTTGTCAGAAGGACTGCCTTCTTCACTGAACACGATAGTGTTCAAAAAGTAAATATTCAGTTCTTGAGGATTAAATTATACACTTTTATTCCGGGTTATACATAATATTTCACCAGCTCTATGGTGTTGCATGGTATAATATACAGAGAAAAAAAGAGAATTCTTCTTGACGCACTGACTGCCTGATATCCGCCCGTGATTTTTATTTCAAAATATGAACATATATAAGTATGTCTGCTTTATATGTATGAAAGCCACATGTATGGTACATGTAAAATTGAATTTCACCAGCACAAGGATAATCAAACTGACATGTGATTCTTATAGAAGTTTGCTCTGTAAAGGTGTGGTCGATCGTCATTACAATAAACTTCTTGTTATATTACTCTCATTGAATTGCCTTTTGTACCCTCAATAGATGTCAATTTTCGCTTTATTTTGTTTCAGTCTTTACTTTTTAATGATTTTTTGCGAATTGTTCCTTTGTGTTCAATGGAAGCAAGCAGTCAACTAATAATTTGACTAAATTCATTTCCACTCTCTCATCAAAGTAAGAAAAGTTACCGAAAATATAAGCATCATCCACGTAGGACTGGATGAGGAAACTAGGATAGTAATATTGTGTGCCAAGGATTTCTAATAGAGTTGTACGGATTTTTGTTATTACGTTCTTGCTAAGGCCATCATTTCATTCACATGTAATGTGTTCACAGAACACAAATGTACCACCAGCACCAACACTCCTTTGAAATAGGACAATGGTGTACTCACAAGATACATCCAGACGAATCTGCATAACCACGCAATCAAAAAGTAATTTGGAATAGAACTTACACGCAAAACTTAGCTAAAGTTACTGAAACTTGAAATATAGGCCACGTTAACCGAATTGTAATATATGGGTGTTTAAATGATCCAGAAACATGCATACGCATCTCTCTCTCTCTCTCTCTCTCTCTCTCTCTCTCTCTATATATATATATATATATATATATATATATATATATATATATATATATATATATATATATATAATAGCATTGAAATAATGTGTTAAATAAATCCAGTTTTTCTTTCCTACGTATATGATGGACCACAATATGAATAAAAAAGTTCCTAAAAGCTACAAGTGGCTTATCTTCAGATTCAGGCATCGGTTTTCCGTGGGCCAGAAATAGCCGTTTGTAACTAGAAAGCAAAATTATTGCAGGATAATTCTCTATTCGACCAGCACGATGTAATACCACACCTGAATGAAAGCATACAATCGTTCATGACTGACTAATTCGGGTGGGGAAAAGAGGTTCTGCTTTCAGAACGTCGGACACGTTTAATGTTTTACAAACGTAATTAATAAATAAATAGATAAGCCCGGTAACATTGTGACCAGTAAGATGTTTCCGTTTATGCGATGAACAACGGCACAAGTTTATGCTGGATGTTGTCATTTAAACGTACTACTTTTGGTTAATATTTTTTTACTACCTCTAGACTAACAGCCGTTTGCTGCGGAAGCTTCCCCGTGGAACGGAAGTGGCCAACCTAATGGTTGGAGAGGTAGAGGAACTCTCAAAGCAAATCGGAGTATTCCTAAGGTTGAATAAAGCCCGGAACGTAGGAAACATTACTGAGGTTAATTTGTGCACACGGTTTATATTTATTGTTTTGGGACCAAAAAATCAACTAGAAAGCTGCGCAGCTGCAACCCGATGTATGGGAGCTCTATTCACGGACGAGGTAAATTCTGTCTTTGTTTCAGGAACTCAATATCGTTCATGTGTAACATTAGACTTGAAATACCAATAATAATAATAGCAACGACGACATATCAATAATAATAATAATAATAATAATAATAATAATAATAGGAACTAGGACATCATCCACTATACAAATAACAAACATTCTGAATGGTGAGGATTAAAGATACTGTCGGAATTTATGAAAAGGGTTGAGTCTTTCCAATCCTTTGTTCAGTAAAGCAATCAAAATACAGGCAATAGTCTTCATGAGTCATAGCTTGCCAATGAAATGAGCACACTAGCAATATCCTATATATTCCATCTTTTGCTGCAGGTGTTCCGTTCAGTAGTCTACAAAGCCAAGTGTCGAAGCGATATTTTGACCGGTATGGAAGAGTTTTCTAACCATATGACAGTCCTTCCACCTGGATCCTGGGACCCACATACACGTATAGAACCACCAAGGCACATGCCAACACAGGTAAACTAATGATTCAGTTGGTTCAACCTATGTATGAGGAGATAAAATACCCTGTGATTTTCAAGAGACACTTAGCCCATTTTAAACAGTGTTCACGTTTATTGTATTTCCCGCTTTCATTTTAATTTTACATGGAGTTCGTAATAATATCGAGAAATATCATGGCTCTAATTAAGTTTAGTTGCAGTTTCGTATGATGATGAGAGGAACAATACATGTCCAAACCGTACATGGATGCCCTGCTGAAGAGTTAGGTATAAAGGTTGATAAACGCAAATATCTGCTTTTGCCTTCAATCTTGCAAACTTCTCTAACGTTATCTTGCTTCAACGATTAAATAAACCACGACCAATTCATTTTGCTCTACACTTCTTATTAACCTGTGAGGTTTTGAACCTGTCCAATATCAGTTCCTATATCTCTTTGTAAGATATTCAATTTAAAATTTGAGAGAGAAAAAGGAAAGAAACTCAATAAATAGAAATAGCAATTACTTATGCAGAAATTCAATTTGCTATTGTTATCAATTAGGAACATCGGAAACACCCGCTCTTTGTCTCAGATAAACTGGTTGTGGTGGAGGTGGCCGATACACATGCCGCTCACGAAGATACAACGTTACAGAAAACAGGGCGGTAAATATCATTTTGGCTAATGTTGATATTGATGATTACATTTGTATAGATATTTTATGTTTTCCTGTGTTGTAGTAGTTAACGCACTGGATTCAGACATTGAGACCACAGTGATTTACATTATCTAAGCTGACTACGTCTATTGAATATATACTAATAAGAAAGATTTCATGGTAAAATTGTTCTGTTTGTTGAGAATATCAACCACAAAGTTTCCACTATTCATATACAGATACAACAAAACCTATGACAATGAACTTCTCTTCTTCATTATTTCCTAGTGTGCTCAAGCATATGCTCTCTGAAACTCTCAGGTCTCGGTTTCTTTAATCATTTTTAAACAGAGTTTACTAAACTTTTAGGTCCGTATGATGCATATTCCCAAGTTAGACCAAGCAAGTGAGTAAGAATCAAATTGTTATGCACCATTTCAGTTTGTTTGGTGGTCTGGTAGATGACGTTAAAAGAAAACTTCCGTGGTACAAATCCGATTTCACAGACGCTCTTCATATACAGTGTGTGGCGTCCTTCGTGTATCTCTTCCTGGCAACCTTGACCCCAAATGTGACCTTTGGTGGCCTTCTTGGTGACGCAACTGACCAATATATGGTATGTTTGTTAGAACTACACGGCAATAGTACGAATACTTGCATGACTGGAATTCAGGTGATAATTAAAACCATAATTATTATCATTATGGAGTATTGAGGGCCTTTATCTAATTGTCTTTTCGATGAACCTACTGTCAAAATTCTCTCTCTCTCTCTCTCTCTCTCTCTCTCTCTCTCTCTCTCTCTCTCTTACAGGTAATATTATCTGCGTAGATACACAAAGAATTTCGAAATTTCCTTATTTAACCTTATTTTAATCCTTTTTTTCTTCACCGTAGCGATATAATTGACAATAGATATATATTTGCTCAAATGCCATACCATCTACGCTTCTTCTTGATTTTATTTCACCTCAAGCTGTAATATTCTAATTAACTACTCTCGACTAAGTGTTCCCATTTATTTGGTTGCTTTGTTTGTCTGTCCCCGTTTTGAGTATTTGACTAATTTCTATTTTATTAATATAAATTAATCGTCTATAGTAGCAGTAATATTAATTCGATGATTGACAGTCGAAGCTACTCCAATGTATTATCAGGTGCAATCATTGTAAATGAATCTTACCTTTTTGTGAGTTACAATTTCATAAAGGCAACCTTTGTCTGATGTAAGAAAAGAAAATACCGACACCAAAGAAACAATAATTCAATTTCAGGGCACCATGGAATGTATCATAGCGGCGTCACTTACTGGAGTGATTTATGCGCTCTTTTCCGGCCAGCCACTGAATATCCTAGGCAGTACTGGTCCAATGCTTGTCCTGGAAGGAATACTATACAGATTCTGCAAGTAGGTTCAATCACTGGTCTTTCTATAAATAGAACCAACAATATTTGACGCTTCAAAAATAATTGTCGATGTATATCCTCCCTTATTTAGAACGAAGTGTCCTTATTACAAGGTTGCTGTTACCTCAGTACAATCATCCCACATTTCACATAAGTAATGATCGACGAAGGCAGTTACACCTCTTAAAGCTAAGATAGTAGCAGAGTGAGCTGAATGCATCAGATTCAGTGTGTTAATGTGCGGACAAAACAAATTGTTTAAACTATTAAAAAGAAAATAAAGCCATCTATTTTTTCTTATAAACGTTGCAAAGTCGTTAGGAAAGGATTACAATAATACACGATGTTCAAAATATGTTCTTCGATGAAACTTGCCTTAGACTGTACAGACTTTTTGAGACAAGATATAAGAAGTTAGACATGGCCATACAACATAGAACACAAAACTTCTGATTGTTCATACCAAAATGAAGACATTTAATTATTGTATGTAAAACGAACCACTTCTTTTAAACTCGAACCGCCTTATAACAATTTTTGATCCGCCTCTGCTTTGCCACATATTGTTTGCTCATTGATGACAACGAAAGCACAAGGTATTGTAATTACATGATTAACTAAAGTCATTGATTTCTCAATACCATGGATGTGATGTGTAATTTCTTATAAAATTTCCTTTCCAGGGACAACGAATGGGACTTCATGTCATTTCGGTTGTTGATAGGTCTTTGGACAGCAGTATTTCTCACAATTGTGGTTGCTTTCGACCTCAGCTCATTGGTCAAATTCATCACTAGATTCACAGAAGAATCCTTCGCCTCTCTTATTGCTCTCATTTTCATCTACGAAGCGTTCGCCAAGGTCGCCGATATACAATACATTGCACCCGTGCACTTTCATCCGCCAGAAAATTCATCGCAGTGCAACTGCATCATGCCCTTCTTAACAAACACATCAAATGGGAACTTTACTCATACCACAGCGGAATATAAGATAATCTTTGCAAATAATAATACCACTGAGAGAGAAATCACCCATAATGTAGCTTCTACCACACCATCCTCACACCTTGGAGAGGAATACTGTAAAGCACTTGGTGGAACTTACATGGGAGATGCGTGTGCAACTGCAAATTACGTTCCTGATGTTTTCTTCTTTTCATGGCTTCTTTTCCTTGGGACATTTACGCTGGCCATGGCCCTTGAGAAGTTCAGGAATAGCCTATTCTTTCCGACATTTGTAAGTCTTGAGCCTATTTTGAAAACCTTGATAACCCAAAAAACAAAATAAGTATCTAGATGCGATACCTCGCAGCGCGTTCTCTTTTCTTTATCGATATATTACATAAGCTTTCCTAAGTTTAGATCTGCAATCTCCAGGTCTATCATTTACGTAATTATCTGGTCAAAACGTTAATAACCTAAAATTGTGAAAATCATACATTTGTGTAACTTCGTACGTAGTTAAAACTAAAATAACGTTTCAGAATAAACTTAATATTGTTTGCTTTAGACATTTGCATATTCTCACATGTATAAGGAAACTATAAGTATTTTCTGTTCGATTGCTCTCGTGGATATATATATATATATATATATGGTCGGTGTATTTGGCGACTTTAATCTGATTTAATTTTTAGTGTTGGCAATTTTCTGATTTTAGAGCAACGAGTTACTGGAGCAACTATTGTCATTAGCCTTCCTATGTTAATATCGCTGTCGATACTCAATACCATTTCTTTCTTAAAAAGTAATGTCCGTAGTTGATATTGCACAGGCAATTCATGTATACATGACGTCTAATGCTGGTTTTGGGGGTGTTGGTGTGAAGCTTGCTTTTGAAAGTCTGATGGCCCGTGTGTTACCTTAGATGATGTGCATAATTTCCGAACTGAAATCTGGTTCTGTTTTCCCTAGAATGATATAATAGGCCTAACGCAAACCAAATAATGCTATAAACAGACTGTCTTGATAATGTCTATGCACTGTGCTAAATATCGATACCTATGATTTCCTATACAGTACTAGTGGAAGAAGAATACAGTTGGTGTAAGAAATGAAACTGGAACACTGCATTAGATACACACTGCTTTGATTGGTGCGCTATAATATACATTGTATATCCATGAGCCGGGTATTATTCTAAATCAAAAAAAAACCCGAAGTATATCGGACTTTTGAGGAACTCTTTTGACAGCTCTACATGTTTATGTCTTACATTTCCAGGTTCGTCAATATGTCAGTGATTTTGCCGTTCTCATATCGATCGTCCTAATGGTTGGCTTAGATGTTGCAACAGGGATACATACGCCGAAACTGAGTGTGCCTACAGAATTCAAGGTAGTTTTAAGTTCCATTGTCACCGGACATAATATAACCAAGACATAAAGGACACCTGCTTATAAGGGACGATATTTATGGATAAATTCAATGTTTGTGATCATTTTGACCTCTGCATAAATGCATTCTTCTCTTATGTTTCTGATGATATTCACTTGTCCTAACGGACACCTGTCCATAAAGAACAATATTTATTAACCCCTTTTCTTATGTTCATAATCGTTTGTGTCTATATTAGCGACACCTGCTCATATACGTCAATCTTTATTGATTCCTTCTCGTAGGTTTATCACTATTTTCACCTCTGTATAACTGATATCTAACCATATCGGAAAACATGACATCTAGAATGTTTTTATAGACATGTTTCACTGACATTTTTATATCATATAATTATCGTTAATGTTTTTTCTACAAATACTCATTCTGAACGTTGGTCGAAATAATAACTATCTTAGACCACGGCTTAGTAAAGTGAAAAATCGCGTTATATCCTGATGTAGATTTATATTTTCTAAAAGGTTCCCTTCAATATTTTTTCGGTTAGTACATCCGTTATCAATTCAGTTCACATGCTGTCTGAACCCATTTCTGTAAGGCCTTTGGTTAACCTATTTAGGATCATTCATCCGGAATTTTCTTTCACAAGTCATATGTTTCTCACACGTGTTTGAAAGTCCTTCATGGGATTTCAGTGTAGGTTAGTTTCTACTACTTTTCTGTGTTTCCGTTTGCATATACTTATGACATATTAGTATCCTTGTCAAATATCTGCGCTTTGTGATAATTCATTCACATGTTGTATGCAGATGAACAGTTTAATTTTGATTTCCAAACATACATTATCTGTTGTACCAAATACCTTTCATTCGAGTGCTCTCAAAGAGATTTTTTTTCAAACTATTATTTCCAGTTTCAAGTATTTCATGGTAGTGGTTACGGACGGTGTTTCTCCCGGAAATAAATCTAGAATGCAGCTTTTGCCTTGTGTGCGAACGTGTGCGAGTGAAACTACGTCGGCACAACACGAGATACAGTTAGCGTCATTGTGCAAATGAATGCCTTGTTCCTACTTAATACAACACGCCATATTTCATGGATCACCTGCAATATATTTTTCTTACCAATTACAGCCTACTGGGCCCTACAGTAGTTGATATATTAACCCTGTCAGTGAGAAGATATATATCAGTGCCCTTCCAGCTCTGTAAGCTATAATCCATATATTCGTACATATTCTTACACGTTTCAGTCCACCATGCCTTGCAGATATTGATTTGTTTTCCCTATCGATGAGGAGAATTTTGGGTGACTACTCCCATCCAGTCCCCGTCCAGCAACTGTTTCCATTCAGCGCTCTTTCGGTTTTGCTAGATATCATTCTTATATTCTTACAACTTTCAGCCCACTAGGCCAGACATTGGTTAATTTTTTTTTTCTATCCCTATTAGTGCGAAGAATTCCTGATAGCTGGTCCCATTTAGTGTCCTTCCATCTCTGCTAGCTACAGTCTTTATATTTTTTCTAATTTAAGTCCATCTGGCCGGACAGGGGTTGGTCTATTATTCCTATTAGAAGACTCCATTGCGGTTGTACCTATTCAGCGCATTTCCACCTCTGCTAGCTACAGTCCTTGTATTCTTACTAATTTTAGCCCACCAGGCCGGATAGAGGTTGGTTCATTAACCCTGTCAGTGGAAAGAATCCATGGTGGCTGTACCTATTCAGCGCCATTCCAGCACTGCTAGCTACAATTCTTATATTTATGGACCAACAGATTACCGCTGTTATCATCAACAGGAAGGAACACAAACTCAAGGTTAGTTTCTTTTACCGTCAAGGGTTTTAGCCCCCCCCCCCCCCAAAAAAACCTTAAATACATTTATGTATGTGTGAGTGTGTGTGATTTGGATTTTTAACGTAGCTTTAACAATGTTTCAGTCATATCGCTACGATGTCTGCAGTGTGGCAGTTTATAGTGATATCTAACACTGGGGCATCATGCCGCAGACATGTAGCATGATGTTCCCACCCAGTCATATTATCCTGACACCAGGCCAAGCATTCCTAACACTAACCTCTTAATGCTGAGCGCCAATCGAGGCAGCTGTTAGTACCATTTTTATAAGTCTTTGGTATGACTCGGCCGGGGATCGAACCCACGACCTCCCGCATCCGAGGCGGACGCTCTAACCACTAGGCCACCGGAGCGGTCTCTAAATACATTTATAGATGTATCTTTGTAAGAAAACTAAAACGCACAAACGATAAACTTCAGCGACGAGAAGAAGATAAATACTTGCTAATAAAGAAGAAACATTAAGACATGTGACACTCACTATATAGAATTTAATCCCGAATCAAAAAGTCTTCAATTCCATCAAAGAATATCAGGAAATGTGTAAGATTTATTAGTGTATTTACATTCCCATCCTTACTCTAAACATAAACTTTTTTTTACATCGATTTAAATGTAAATAAACGAATGCAAACTTCCTGTCTTTTTACTGAGCATATACACCGCCATCGAAAAACGCATGCAGGGTATTATAGTTTACAATGATTCGTCCGGCCTTGCAGGCGGGTGTCCGATTTTATTTTCTGGAGGATAACTTTTTCAACAGACTTCAGTATAACTTGGTGCATGATTTTGCCCTTAGTCCAGGCGAGAATCAATAGATTCAAGGTCAATGTCACTCTCACTAAAAAGGTGTTTGCCATTGCAGTATTATCCAATGAGAACTTAAGTTCTATTCATAATTTCAAAGCAAAGGTGTACATTTTTTCTCCTAAGCTCCAGAAGAACCGAGTATATGCAGGGGTCAGTAACTCCAAAGTCAATGTCACTGTTGCGAAACTAAGATTTAGCCAACTCGTATCATTTCTGGACAAAACGTACATAATAACTGTGTACGAAAATTTAAACAGTATTCTCCTCTGCAAAATAAAGACCTTTATGTAGGCACCTTGCTTTCCGGGTCAATGTCGCAGTTTTCTTTGCTATTTACATTCAATTATGAACCAACACTAAATTTGGTACATGTATTGTTTTTAATCCTTTACCCCCAAAAAGGGCAATGTCAATTTGGAGTGGGTAGCTTGAAGTTCAAGATCAATATAAATAGACTTTGCCCTTGTACACACCAACCAGAATTATGTAAACCGATTTCAATGACACTTGGTACATACGTTCCCTTTACAAACAAATACTGGAAAAAGATTTTAAAAATTGGAAATTTTTAGGGCAGAGGAAAATTCCTAAATGGATGAATTTTGACCTCTGACCATGCCCATATGTAGCTTTTCATGCGTATTCAAAATATAATACGCTAAGCTACATTTCAACAACTAGTACCCCATGCCGTCTATGCTAGTCTTGTTGTCAATCGATGTTAATGTAAAGATGAAAAGAAGTCGAGTAGATAGATACAGGCGGAATAAAAGGTAAAAGACCACGAAAACATCATATTGGTGATTTTTTCCCAACGATAAAATAGTGCCCTCCATTCCCCATTTTAAATGTACAACGTATCCATGAAAAGCCTTTGAAATATACGTTTCACATTTATGTTTTTAACTTGAAGCCGTTCAGACCAGACCACATTGCCTATCCACCATATGAGAAAAAGTTAGTAGTAACACTGAGCACTTCCAGAAGAGACGCAAGGTGTTACGATTACGCTGAGTGTATATTTAATACGTACATATTCATAAATAAATGTAATTAAATTATTACTATAATAAATATGAACAAATTTTCTACTTATATTCTCCTCCTACTTTTCATTTTGGTTTTATTTCCAGAAAGGAGCTGGTTATCATCTTGACATGCTACTGGTTGCTTTTCTGGTTACTATTTTGTCACTGTTCGGACTTCCATGGTATGTTGCAGCAACAGTTACCTCTCTTGCTCACGTGATGAGTTTGAAAAAGGAATCTGAATGCACTGCTCCTGGCGAGAAGCCGGTCTTCCACGGTATTAGGTAAGTATTAGATAAAAGAATCAACAAAACAAAGCAAACGAACAATACAACACTTAACGTTCACTCTTTCCGAAATTTCCTGTCCTAACTAATTTACTGAAGCATGTTCCGCTGCATCTAAAGACAAATATCTGAGAAACAGACCATCATCGCTAGCCAAGATCCGGATATGTTAGCCTATCTATACCGCCAAGGAATAGGCAGATCGATTGGATATTTCAGTGCATCGGATCTGTGAATTTCATTGGATGCGGCGGCAAGCCACCGCAACCAATCAAAACCAAATTTTCTCCAAATTTGAAAACTGTTCCTACATGATCGAGACAAGGGAAGCACACAACTGGAATAGACTCATAAATAAGCAATTTTCTACTGCTGGTCCGTGTTCGTACAAATACATCCTTTCCTTCCAATTTTCCAGTAATGGCTTTTGTCTGGTTCGTAGCCATACTTTCGATGTTAAAAATACAAAGTATCCTTTTGAAGTCAATTGCCTCCATCATGTTTGGCCGATGTACAGCGCACGGCTGTTACACGCTATTGGTTAGTTGGCATTACATAGCAAAGGACGCAAGTCGTCAAATCCAATAGATGTCGGTGGTACATAACACTGAACTATATCATCAATCCATCAAGGTGTAGTTAGGATCATATCGGAACTTTGGCTAAGATGGGGAATATCCAGGAGTTTCCATGTTCTCTGCCTTATCCAGGCAACTGCAACCGATGAAAGTAAATACGAAAATAGAACACTGATACCAAAAACAGTATATATTTTCCTAAAGCTAGCTCTTTTCATGCAACCATTTAGTATCTTTATAACTTATGATAAAATTTATTTTCTCTCTGTAACTTCTTCGACAGCTAACTTTCACAGCAACAAAATGCTCAGATTACCGGCTTACCCGCTTATACACCCATATGTTTGAATAATATTGCTTAGATAAAGTCGGCTTTCCATTGACTAGTGCATGGCCAAATGCAAAAAATGATTAAAGTTGACAAAAACAGCCTCTTCAATCTCTTTCTGATGATCTCAAAACAGTAGACAACACGGATTCTGACATTTAACAAAACTCTATATCTAACCAAACTCATTACTGATAGAACAATATTCAAATTTTAGACGAAACAAAAACCACAAATAAACTTACTACAATGTGCTCTGGACAGTGACACTTTCCGTGAATACTGTGTATATTTTTCAAGATGTTTTCTTCGTATGTGGCTTCGTTTAAAATAGTGTTCATCGAGAACATGATAGCTGCATGCGAACATAAATTTTTATTTTCAGAGAACAAAGAGTTACTACTCTGATGGTAGGAATATTCAGTGGTCTGGCGGTTTTAATCACGTCAGTACTAAAGGTGAGAGATTAAACCCTGTAAGATCTTTCACGACATTGTGTCCCCCACTCCATCACTACGCAATATACAAAAGGAGGAAGAGATAATGGCTTTTTTAGGGTTAAACTTTTGGGAAGGAATACGCTTACAAACATGCAAAGTACACTCGACTATATATATATATATATATATATATATATATATATATATATATATATATATATATATATATATGGTTTGACGTAATTGAACAAACGTTTCAGTGCAGATACATTCCATAGACGGACAAGACCTTATTCGCTTATATAACCCTAAGCAAATGTGAAGGTTACATAATGACATTCCATACGCAGTGGAGGTTTTTTTTGCGTTGTGGGCAAGTGAGGAATGCCTAATCATAGTGTAAATATGATATCTCGAAAACATGGGAACCAATTATGAGCTATTTGGATATTTAGATGTTTTCAAATGATTCCATGACTCTATTACATTCATGTTTATGAGGCAATATTTAATATACATTTATTTCGTTCTTTGGAATGACTCGGCCGGGTTTTCTAATATCTGTCATCGGTTTCATTTCAAAATGACTGTATCTCTTCCTAATCACACACCATCCATCCACTGAAAATGCTCTCTATCAGCACATTTAATTCCGAATTCTGTACAAATACAATACTTTCAAATAGAGAACCGTTTCTACATAAATTTTAATTGGCATCCAATTACGAATGATCAATAAAGCGCATAACATTTACATAAATAATACTTTTCATGTATTGCAGTATATTCCAATGCCGGTACTTTATGGTGTCTTCCTGTACATGGGTGTTGCTGCTCTGAATGGTATGCAGGTATGTGTAATAACAAGATACAGAAAATGTATCACTATTGCGCTGAATGGTATGCAGGTATGTGTAATAACAAGATACAGAAAATGTATCACTATTGCGCTGAATGGTAAGCAGGTATGTGTAATAGCGAGTTGTAGAAAAATATACATCATTAGATAATGCATAACGTAGTTAACCACACAAATAGAAATGGACAAAACGCACCGCCTACTCATTTGGATAAATATTTCTTTAAAATTTTCTTTTGTCTTCAGAAACAAACTACATAATGACAAACGATGGACAATTTAATCTATAGAGAAACTTTTTGAAAATTGGATAGAAAAGGTTATAGAAATTTGGCATTGTGTAAGATATATGGTGAAGACAACCCCAAAGACCCTCGATGTTATATATGCTCATGTAAATCACACAAAACTACTGTAAAAGTCCAAATAGGAGATTTCTATTTCAAATTATATATATATATATATATATATATATATATATATATATATATATATATATATATATATAT
>JAECUM010043831.1:0-30135 GCA_016617855.1 Megalonaias nervosa
GACTTATGGTTTGTGAATATAATCCAAAATTTAATCCTAAGAATGAAAAATACAAGTCCTGTCACTAAATAGTTCTATTAGAATCCAGGTTTGAATCTGGACAATGTTCCAGTGTGGAAGGCGATGATGTCAGATGTGGTCCTTGTACAAATAGCAACAATTCCTCAATTGAATCACAGTTTATGTTTCCGAATAATTCCAGAATAAATTTCCACTGAATTTCTTTCTCCCAGAATTTATAAAACAGTACACTCGTTTGGTTTTCTAGAGAATAAATTATTAAATTCCAGAAGCAAGTGACCTTCAAAAACAATCAGGTTTCAACAATAAAAACCTATCCAGCCTTCAAGGTTTCCAAAATACAACTGACTGACGAGCGCTCATGAAGAGTATTATATCCACCCAAATTATCATCCCGTTCTCGCGAGATAGATTACGTGGTCTCTTAACACTTGAACAACGCAATAAGAAAAATGTAATCTGTCATGTAGTAAGAATCCCTATCTACTCTCACTCTGAAATAAATTTAAAAATAAAACATTGTTTATTCAGACTAGACAAAATGACCTTGACAATAGCCAATCGTTTTCGCGTATCGCTTACACTACCGCAGACCAAGGTGAACTAAAAATATTACTCATGTAACACGTTTACATCTTAAATAAATAACATTACTAAAAGAAAATATCGAATTACTGAAAAAGAATTTCGAATCCCGTGAAAATAATCATTACAATAAAATGTAATGAAACAAAAATAAAATAAAAAGAATTTTAAAACTAACACACAAACAATTTAATTACATATACGTAACAATTTATATATATATATATGTATGTAGAGAGAGAGAGAAAGAGAGAGAGAAAGGGCAATTATTCTTGCCCATTACCTCCTTTGATTCCACCAGTTGTCGCCAGGTTTTAGCTTTGCTGTTGTAAAGACTACACATTGTACATTTATCCTCCAACAATCCAGCCCTTTTTGTCTTTTTGGCTCATCCAACGTTCATTTTGGATTTTTTGTGTGGATTTATCAATCTACTGCAGGTTGTATGCTTTATTTTACAATTTCTGCCAAATTTTTGAGTGATTGGTGACTTGTCAGGACTTCATCTTGTGACTATCTTCCCACCATGCTATCATTGACCTTATACAAGGTCATTACAAATTAGTATGCCTTTGACTTTATTGGCTTACTCTGTTACAAAGCTCTTGTTAGCAAAATTCTGCAGTGCTGCTTGATAATTATACTTGGTTTATTCCTATTTCATACTGTTTTGATAGAATTATGGTTTAATTATTATCTAAGCATTGTGCATAAGTTTATAACAGAGCCATAAGTTTCCGATATGATACTTTCATTGATCTGTTAGTTTCGTCAGTGTTAGTGACCTAGTAATTTCAACATATTACTAGTTTCTGCTTTAGTTTGTTTTTTGTGTTGTTTCAGACCATGGAAGTATACCGTGACTCCTGTTTTGTTTATGCTGTGTATTCACTGTTTCTGATATGCAACGTCTATAAATACATAGTCATTGGAAGTCTGGGCTTACATTTTATGTAATTAGTCATATACTGATAGGCAGTTTATGTATTAGCTAGTTAGTCACATACAAATTTGCTAATCTATACTTTGTTTTTTCTTCTTGTGTTGTTTCAGGAGGATGTCTACTATACACATGACAAAGATTGTCCATTTGACATTGAAGGGAAGGAAAGATGGAATAAATCAAGGAAAACAACCTGCAGTTTGTTGTTGGTGATACCGACTCATTGGAGAGTATTCCCCAGTTTTAGGCAGCCCACAAGGCGCAAGTCTACCCATATGTCCAAGCATGGCCTTCAGGCCTGTAAGTCCAGACGCTTGGGGTTCATGCTGAATCTACTGGATCCAACTCTTAATACTGCCATACTATTACTGACTATCCAGCAGTCACCGGGCAGTCCAGCTGTCTCAGCATTGGGATCTTTCGTTGTAATGGTCCAGCCAAATAGTTCATATGGGGATCTTAGTGATAGATCCGTCCATTTAGCCACACCGTCGGTATTTTATTCTTTACCAGAGATTTCAATGAAAAATCTGTCCTTTCAACCAGGCCTTTTGTGCGGCCTGTACTGTTGAGTTGAGTTGAGACCATTTGTATACCACCAGCATCCAGACTGACAACACGCTATTCACACCCCATCCACTGGATCTAATGCACATTAAAACCACACCATCACTAGCTGTCCAGCTGTTCCAACATGGGGTCTAGCCAACTATGATCTTAGTGGCAGATCCGTCTGTCCAATGTACTGTTGGCAACATGCCCTTTCTATGACAGAGATTTCAGTTTGAAATCTGTCTGTCTTTGTAGAGGCCAATACTGGTGATAGCCGACTATCTTCTATTCTGCCGGCTTCCAGACCAACCATTCACTGGGCAAAACAGACGGCATTGCCAGTAGTCCAAGACTTCCATTATGTTCACTGCTTGTCCACAAGGGAGAGCTAGTGAAGTTTTGCTGAGGTTGAAATGTAGTCTTCCTGCCATCTGGTATGTCTTCTCTAGTGCTGCAAGTAGACCCAATTAGGCCTCGACACACAGTGCATGCAACAGAACTCCTTCATTTCCTTATTGAGGAGGAAGAAACAGACTTACATTGACAGATGCCTTCAGAACTGATCTCCTGGGACTTGACAAGAATGTAGTAGCAGTTCATACTTACGCCCATGTGTTTTTTAGGGTAGACAAATCTGCTCCATGCCTGTCAGAGGTGGGTAGGGATGTCGTTGCAGACACCTGGCAACAGCCAAGCTTGGGAGGCGATGGCCAAGATTGCTAGGGTCATTGACCAGAGCTGCTTACCATACAATGGCCAAATCTTTGATGGGTTTGGCCAGTCTACTCTTAATACAATGTGTTGCATGAGTGCGAACCATGCCACTCCTACTTTATCATATCGTCACTTTCCAGACAACCATGTTCGGGTCACTATTGCTTTGGAGGAAGAATAGAGGAAGCTCGGAGGCAGGCATCTCAGGAACTCCCTCTTCTCCTTGCTACTCAACCCACATGGGCATTTGGAACCAGTCAGTCCCTATCAATGTGAATGGATATTCAGCGGCCTCAGGACTGGGGATCTTGCTTGTCACACGTGCACCAACATCGATCCCTAGGAGCAATCGTATAAAGGCTGTATGAAACCGAATTTTGAGCTCACTGAAACTCCCTATTCCCTCAGAAGTGGTGGGGGCTGATCCAGTACATTTGGACGGTCTTCGGGTTTAGTTCATAAACAATCTCCTCCCCCCTCTTCACAAATACACTGTCAGATCAGGAGATGGATGCCTCTCTGCAACAAGGAGCTGGAGCTTGTGCAGTGGCCACAATCCCCAGCATTTTACTCAAAGCTGTTTACTTTTCGGAATGCAAACAGCAGGTTGAGGCCTGCCATCGACTGGAGTCACCTCACCCAGTTCAAGATGGAGACTGTGAGGTCAATCCACCTCTCCGTCAGATGGGGCGAGTATGACATCACTCTCGATCTGACAGATGCATACTTTCACGTCTCCAGCCATCCCATCTCTCACAAGTTGCTCTGTTTCGCTTACCACCACACTGTCTTCCCGTTGGTATCAACATCAGCTCCTGGACTTTCACTCAGACTATGGATTGCATTGTCTCCCTGTTCCGGCCTACATCATCTACATTGACGGCAGCATACCTGGGTGGCATCCTACAGAAACACATGGTAAGTTCTATCCTACTACAAGTTGGGAACGATCATCCTTTTCTTCTAGATCATCTAAGCCTTTTAACGAAGTCAAAAATGCAGACCTATTTCCGTCCCAGAATTTGGGTATGGAGTTCTTAACCAACCGGAATCTGGCACACTGCTTGTGTTCACATTACCAGAATCATTGAACTATCGAGTCTGTTTCCAACAGGACTTGGATTTCAGTGGGTGAGTTCTTTCACCTCCATGGTTTATTTGTTCCTGCTTGGCCATCTCTTTCTGCTGGCCTTGCCAGCACTTTGGCGCCACATTTTATGTCCTGTTAATCAAACAGTCAAGATCACGCCTGAGATTCTATTATTCCAGCATCAGTGGGGCAGTCCAGGTTGGCTGACCATTGGTTTCCCACTGAAGAAGCCCCAGGCGGAAACAACGATGGGTACTGCCACCAGTGCGCATTGTTGGGGTGCCCACCTATTGCCAACCTTCACTAATGTCAGCGACACCTGGCAGCCATGGGAACATCCTCTATACATCAACATCCAAGAAATGAATGCGGTTATCAATACCTTTCATTTCCAAAAAGATCGCCTCAGAGGCTATAACAGTCCTCATTTGGTCCAACAATTCTCTGATGGTAACATATCTCTTCAAACAGGAAGGCACCAAATCACTCAACCTATATGTTCAAATTTGACATTTTCTACATGGGTGCAGCAATCTCCATATCAACATACATACCAGACACATTCCTGGCAGCATCAGTGTCTTGGTTGAGAATGAATCCAGAGGTGATCACATCCTTCACACGGAACGGTCCCTTCATCAATCGGTCTTCACTTGGATTGGCACACCTTCGAGGACATCCAATGATTGACCTCTTGGCAACAAGGTGGAATCAAAAGCTATTCACCTTTGTCTCTCCAGCTCCAGACCCAAAAGCTTGGACCGTGGATGTACTGTCAGTTGTTTTGGAGGGGCTATGATACTAAATATAACCCAGAAGTTATGGGGTCAGAATGGCAAGATGATTTTGATAGCCACTGTCTTATGGGACAAGCCCTGGATCACCAATCTACTTGTTCTTGCAATAGTACACCCAATTCTTCTCCAGCACAACTGTCACAGATGGTCCTTCCCTGCTCGGACTGCCCTTTTCTTCGACATGCTCAGCTCTTACCAGGACAGACTTTTGAGACAAACTATTCAAACCGTCGATTGTGGAGAGATTCTTGAGAACAAGAAGGCCCTCCACTCTGAAGGCTTATGAGAGGCATATGTTTAGGGACTGGTGCCAGGTCCATTACATCATCCCTTTGCATGCCTCAGTCCCTCATTTGGCCAACATTTTTTCTCTGGCACTTTGAAGAGAAACAGATGGCCCCAATCACTATCAAAGGCTATCGATCTATGATATCAGACACATTCGGACATCATAGCAGATGTGACATTGGGCATGATAAAGACCTTTCAGATCTTTTAGCAAATTTTGATCTCCAGTGACCAAAATCCATAACATTGTTTCCCAAATGGAACTTGTCCTGGGTTCTAACATGGCCCGACTCAAGCAACTTTGAGCCCCTAGCCCACACTTCACTGAAGTTTTTATCATACAAGACCTGTTTCCTGATAGTTTTAGCTTCTGCATTCAAGGTTAGTGAACTACGTGTCCTTTGAGTTGACCCTAACTATCTTCAGTTCAGATCAGATGGTTCATTAGACCTCCTAACAAAACCAGGCTTCATAGCCAAAAACTGGTTAACATCCATCAATAATCAACAAGTTGTTCTGTGCCCCTTCTTTTTAATAGACAAATCGAGAGCAGCAGCCATGCAAGATCCTGTCTGCTCCCTCAAGTACTACTTGAGATGCATAGACAAGTCATAGCATACACAAATGCCTTCTCCTCCTGGTGAAGGCCAGAAAATTGGACATCACCCCTCAAGCCCTTGCTTCATGGCTGAATCAGGGATTGAAAAGCAGACAAGCAGATGGTTACTTCAAACAGGCAGGCTTTTAAATTATCTGAACTAAAAGAATGTTGTATCAACATTAAAGCAGACAGCAGATATTTGTATGTATCATTTGATGGAAGCAACTGTGTCATCCTCTTGTCAGTTGGAAAATGATTTATAGAGAACGGTCTTGCTGTATACCAATCTTGGTGAGTCAGAATTAAGTTTGTTTATCAGGCTTTCTAAAATCATTTGTACAAGCAGCGTTCATGATTATGCCTTTCACAGGAAGTCATGTGTACAAGAAAGGTACACAGTAGTGTTGTACACATGAAGTCATTTATACAAGCAACGTTAATGATCATGCTGTTCACAAGAAGTCAGATGTACAAGAAGGGTACATGATAGTAATGTTCATAGGTAAGATATGTTTACAGGTAAGATATATTGTTCTGTAGAACACATGCTGTAACTTTAGATTATTTTTTATTCTGACAAATGGTATGTCACCATGTGTCCAAATAGTGACAAAGTCTTTGTCATCATATGTCCAAATAATGGCAAATTCTACGTCACCATGTGTCCAATATTGACAAATTCTGTGTCACCATGTGTTCAAATAATGACAAAGTCTGTATAATCATATGTTAAAAAAAATGGCAAATTCCTTGTCACCATGTGTCCAGATAATGACAAACTCTCTGTCACCATGTGTCCAAATAATGGCAGATTTATTTATAGCCTTTTTTATTTTATCTTTTCAAGACCTTTCTGAGTCACTTTAACAAGGAACAAGAGAAGTTTATGAATGAGAAGCGAGACAAGGACAAGAGGTCTGAGGCTGCAGTCCCTCCGTGGGTGGGGTATAATGAGGAGGAGGTCATGAAATTTCAAATATTGGCACTCTCATCGGTAAGTTGGCATTGTCTAAACAAGGCATTTCATTCTATTTGCTAGTGAACATACTTTCTTAAATGATCAGTGTAGTATTGAACTTGGATTGTACTACAGTGTATAATATCATACTGTCTAGACTTAGATTGAACGACAGTGTATAATAATATGCTGTCTGGACTTAGATTGTATTACAGTGTATAATATACTGTCTAGACTTAGATTGTACTACAGTGTATAATATCATCCTGTCTAGTCTTAGATTGAACTACAGTGTATAATATCATCCTGTCTAGTCTTAGATTGAACTACAGTGTATAATATCATACTGTCTAGTCTTAGATTGAACTACAGTGTATAATATCATACTGTCTGGACTTAGATTGTACTACAGTGTTTAATATCATGCTGTCTAGTCTTAGATTGAACTACAGTGTATAATATTATACTGTCTAGACTTAGGTTGTACTGGAGTGTATAATATCATGCCGTCTGAACTACAGTGTATAATATTATACTGTCTAGACTTAGAGTGTACCAGAGTGTATAATATCATACTGTCTAGACTTAGATTGTATTACAGTGTATAATATTATACTGTCTTGTCTTAGATTGAACTACAGTCTATATTACACTATCTAGACTTAGACTGTACTACAGTGTGTAATAGTATACTGTCTAGACTTGGATTGTATTACAGTGTATAATATCATACTGTCTAGACTTAGATTACTACAGTTTATAATATCACACTGTCTAGTCTTAGATTGTATTACAGTGTATAATATCATACTGTCTAGATTTAGATTGTATTACAGTGTATAATATCATACTGTCTAGACTTAGACTACTACAGTGAATAATATCATACTGTCTCTTAGACTACTACAGTGTATAATATCATACTGTCTCTTAGACTACCACAGTGTATATCATACTGTCTTGACTTAGATTGTATTACAGTGTATAATATCATACTGTCTAGACTTAGATTGTATTACAGTGTATAATATCATACTGTCTAGTCTTAGACTGTATTACAGTGTATAACATCATACTGTCTAGACTTAGATTGTATTACAGTGTATAATATCATACTGTCTAGACTTAGACTACTACAGTGTATAATATCACCCTGTCTAGACTTAGACTACTACAGTGTATATCACCCTGTCTAGTCTTAGATTGTATTACAGTGTATAATATCATACTGTCTAGACTTAGACTATTACAGTGTATAATATCATACTGTCTAGTCTTAGATTGTATTACAGTGTATAATATCACCCTGTCTAGTCTTATATTGTATTACAGTGTATAATATCATACTGTCTAGACTTAGACTACTACAGTGTATAATATCATACTGTCTAGACTTAGATTGTATTACAGTGTATAATATCATACTGTCAAGATTTAGACTACTACAGTGTATAATATCACCCTGTCTAGACTTAGACTACTACAGTGTATAATATCATACTGTCTAGTCTTAGATTGTATTACAGTGTATAATATCATACTGTCTAGACTTAGACTACTACAGTGTATAATATCATACTGTCTAGACTTAGACTACTATGGTGTATAATTTCATACTGTCTAGTCTTAGATTGTATTACAGTGTATAATATCATACTGTCTAGACTTAGACTACTACGGTGTATAATATCATACTGTCTAGTCTTAGATTGGGCTGATTTCTTCTAAAGATAATGAGAAGGCAAATTTAGCTGTGGTCAGGGTCTACTCTGTTCCGCATTTTGGCATCAGCTGTCTTACATGAGCAAATTTAATAAATAGTGCTACATTTTTTTTTTCTCTCAGGACAAAAGGAATTTTGTCAGAAATCCTCCAACAGGAATCCAGTTTCAGTTTGACTATGAGACATCCTTTCCAGTTGCCATGGCAACCTTACAAGAAGATCCAAATCTGCAGAAGATGAGATTTGAATTAGTTCCTAAACAGTAATGTATTCTATTAGATCTTTATTTTTAAAAAACCAAGTTTCTGTAACCAGTTTTCTCCATTCATTCCCTTGATGTCAAATATTCCTAGTCAGTCATTAATAATATATCATTTTTCAAATATGCTACCCTTTAGGTATTAAAAATGCTGTATTTACAAATGAAAAATCTTACCAATTGAGTGATATAAAGTTAATGCAATGTCTACAGATGAATAATACCAATTGAGTGATATAAAGTTAATGTAGTGTTTGCCGATGAAGAATACCAGTTGAGTGATATAAAGTTAATCCAGTGTTTACAAATGAAGAATACCAATTGAGTGATATATAGTTAATGAAGTGTTTACAGATGAAGAATTTTACAAATTGAGTGCAAATGAAAAATACCAATTGAGTGATATAAAGTTAATGCAGGTTTTGCAAAATGAAGAATACCAATCAATATAAAGTTAATCCAGTGTTTACAATGAAGAAGACCACTCTTGTGGCCTAAGTGGTTAGAGCATCTGCCTCGGATGTGGGAGGTAACAAGTTTGAACCCCGGTCTAGTCATACCAAAGACTTATAAAAATGGTAATAATAGCTGCCTTTCTTGGCACTTAACATTAAGAGGTTAGTGTTAGGACTGGTTGTCCTGGTGTCAGGATAATGAGACTGGGTGGGACATGATGCCACATATCTGTGGCATGATGCCCCAATGCTAGACATCACTATAAACTGCCACACTGCAGACAACATAGTGGTATGACTAAAATTATTAAAGCTACATCAAAATTCCAAAAACACTCAGACACACACACACAAATAAAGAATATCAGCAGTGATATAAAGTTGATCCAGTGTTTACAGATGTAGAATACCAACTGAGTGATATAAAGTTAATCCAGTGTTTACAAATGTAGAATATCAATTGAGTGATATAAATTTAATCTAGTATTTACAAAAGAAGAATACTGATTGATTGATATAAGCAGAATGTGAAGAATACAAGCAGAGTGATATAAAATTGACACATGTGTTCAGATGAATGTTGAGTGATATAAAATTGATGCAGTGTTTACACCCAAATACTGATTGAGTGTTATAAAATTAATGCAGTGTTTACAAATGAATATTAATTGAGTGCTATACAATTAATGCAGTGTTTATAAATGAATACTAATTGAGTGATATCAAATTAATACAGTGTTCACAAATGAGTACTAATTGAGTTAAATAAAATTTACACAATGTGTACAAATGAATACGAATTGAGTGATATAAAATTGACACAGTGTTTACTACTGGATACTAACTGAGTGATATAAAATAGAGATATGTTAATAAGAGATATGTTAATTAGAGATATGTTAATAAGAGATGTTGCCAGGTGGAAATTGTAACATTTTATCCTTTAGAACTTTACATCCTTGGAAAATTTGTCAGTCTGCCAGTTATTAAACATAAATATTAATATTACATCAATCACAGCAACATTGAAAGCAGCTAGATTGTTGTCATGGAAACTGTGACATGATTAAGAAGTATTAAATATTTTAGGACTTACATGCTGTATTTGAAAAAAAATGGAACTATATTTTAACATGATTTTCATTTGCCTCCATGTTTGAAGCATTTAAGTCTTGGTTTGCTCTTTGTGCACGCAACATCTTGGCCTGAGCATTTCATAAATTGAGAATAACCAAAAGATTTGCTTTCAACAGTCTTTCTCTTTTTTTTTTTTTAATGGAACCGGTGGAGAATTAAAAGCTGTAATATTCCCATTAAATTGCAAAATACTTGGATTTCTGTTGGAAGTAGCACACAGTCTGCAAAATTATTATACATGTATGCTAACAACATATATTAAGTAGCAATAATTTTTGTTTTTTTGTTAGAATTGTTTCACTCATCCAGATTTAAGAACTGACAATATTGATCTGGAAATATGAGGGAAATCTGTGTACATGTATTTCTTTCATTCCCAGTAATCTGTGTACATGTATTTCATTCATTCCCAGTAATTTATATACATGTATTTCATTCATTCCCAGTAATATATATACATGTATTTCATTAATTTCCAGTAATCTTGACACATGTATTTTCATTCATTCCCAGTGATCTATATACAGGTACTTCATTCATTTGCAGTAATCCATATACATGTATTTAATTCATTCCCAGTAATCTATGCACATGTATTTCATCTATTCCCAGTAATCTGTGTACATGTATTTCATTCATTCCCAGTAATCTGTGTACATGTTTCATTCATTTACAATCTATATACAGGTACTTCATTCATTCCCAGTAATCTGTGTACATGTATTTAATTCATTCCCAGTAATTTTTGTGCATGTATTTCATCCATTCCCAGGAATCTCTGGGCATGTATTTTATTCATTCCCAGTAATCTATGCACATGTATTTCATTCATTCCCAGTAATCTGTGTACATGTATTTAATTCATTCCCAGTAATCTTTGTACATGTTTCATTCATTCCCAGCAATCTGTATAATGTATTTCATCCATTCCCAGTAATCTTTGGGCATATATTTCATTCATTTCCTGTAATCTATATACATGTATTTCATTCATTCCCAGTAATCTATATACAGGTACTTCATTCATTCCCAGTGACCCATGTACATGTATTTAATTCATTCCCAGTAATCTATGTGCATGTATTTCATCCATTCCCAGTAATCTCTATACATGTATTTCATTTATTCCCAATAATCTATGTACATGTATTTCATTCATTCCCAGTAATCTATGCACATGTATCATTCATTCCCAGTAATCTGTGTACATGTATTTCATTCCCAGTAATCTGTGTTTGAAATTCATAATAACATTCATACAAATATAGAATGCATTTAGATTTTATGTACACAGTGTGCATGGACTAATAATACATGTATTTTCAGTATAAATGAGGAGACATTTTGGAGGAACTACTTCTACCGTGTATCTCTTATCAAACAGTCCACGCAGCTTACATCACTAGCACAGCAGACAGGTAAGATTTGATATAAAGCCAGAGTTGAAATGGTGCAAACAAACAATATATGATGCAGCTATTATATGAAAACACAAGTAAACAATTTACATCATTTAACTGCATGCTCAAACATACAGTCTATGTCAAATTTTAACCATGACTAACACCAGACATGTTTAAGGAGAAACTCCACTAAAATTTGAGCAGTTTTGGGAAGTGGAATTAACAATCATCCTAAAAATAGGTCCTCTTTTTCTTGTCTGATGAATCAGTATAACTTTAGTTAGATAGTGTTAATTAAATACAGGCAATTGATTACAATTAACCTTTTAATTTACAAGACCTGTCCATCATTGTATCAACAAATCATGTGACAAAACCATGACATCAAATCAGTATCATTGTACCAACAAATCAGGTGACAAAACCATGACATCAAATCAGTATCATTGTACCAACAAAGCATGTGACAAAACCATGACATTAAATCAGTATCATTGTACCAACAAACCATGTGGTAAAACCATGACATGTAAATCAGTATCATTGTACCAACAAAGCATGTGACAAAACCATGACATCAAATCAGTATCATTGTACCAACAAAGCATGTGACAAAACCATGACATTAAATCAGTATCATTGTGCCAACAAACCATGTGGTAAAACCATGACATGTAAATCAGTATCATTGTACCATCAAATCATGTGTCAAAACCATGACATTTAAATCAGTATCATTGTACCAACAAATCATGTGACAAAACCATGACATCAAATCAGTATCATTGTACCAACAAATCAGGTGACAAAACCATGACATGAAATTAGTATCATTGTACCAGCAAAGCATGTGACAAAACCATGACATCAAGTCAGTATCATTGTACCAACAAACCATGTGACAAAACCATGACATCAAATCAGTATCATTGTAAAACAAATCATGTGACAAACGATGACATCAAATCAGTATCATTGTACCAACAAATCAGGTGACAAAACCATGACATCAAATCAGTATCATTGTACCAACAAACCATGTGACAAAACCATGACATGTAAATCAGTATCATTGTACCAACAAAGCATGTGACAAAACCATGACATCAAATCAGTATCATTGTACCAACAAAGCATGTGACAAAACCATGACGTCAAATCAGTATCATTATGCCAACAAATCATGACAAAACCATGACATCAAATCTGTATCATTGTACCAACAAATCATGTGACAAAACCATGACATCAAATCAGTATCATTGTACCAACAAACCATGTGACAAAACCATGACATCAAATCTGTATCATTATACCAACAAATCATGTGACAAAACCATGACATTAAATCAGCAGAGTTCAAAAATACCAAAAATATTAGTAGATTGGTATTAAACCAGTAGATTTAAACATGTTTTAAGGGGATTGAACACAAAACAAGTACATTTTAAGATATATTGTCAATAATGACACCAAACTCCTGACCCCTACACATATTTTGAGCTTTTCTATCCATGAAGCAGGCTAGGACCTGAGTGACAGTGTGGGTTGTCATTGTACACTGGCACAGAAATTTCTGTGCTGTCTTTGAGACTGGAAACAACATTAGCCAATTTAGTAAAATGATCTGTAGTGAGGAAATAATTATGAAAGATTGTGCTTTGGCACAAAATTTGCAAAACCACTTTATTCACTTTTGATTCAGTTACAAATAAAGCCTTCAAAGTTGGTGTGTTTGTTGCAGAAGAATGATTGGTCTTATACAGGGATGGTCCTGGCTTTTAAAAAGTTGTTGCCAAAAAAATCGCCAACCTCAATATTTTGTCGCCAATTTTCAAAAAATATTGCCAGAACAAGTAGTGATTATTTTTCCAAGTCTATTAATGTAATACGCAATGATATTTGAAAAAGGATAGTTATTACTTTATTGACAACAAGCAATACATCTATAATATTACAAAATAAATCATTACATGACTGTTTTGCACTATTAAAATGTTATAGAATGTCACATGATGATCCGTCGCGATTTTAGGGCTGCTCACTTGTTGAATGCAGTTTCAAAGTCTAATTCTTTGCATCTGCACGTGCTGATTCTCATTAAATTCTCTAGAGTTCAGATGCCGAGTTTATTTCTGATATCAGTTTTTATGAGGTTCATCTTACTGAATCCACGTTCACAATCTACAGTGCTGACAGGTGACATAGTAGTACTTTTACTGATAGCAGCCATCTTCGCTACTTCCATGGTCTTTGCATCTCGCATCACTGTTAGTGCATAGGTATGACTGTTGTCACCTGAAAAAAATGGATTATCAAATGTAAAATATCTACTTTCAGACATCTAGTCTCGCTCATTTTTTTTTTTTTTAAATAGAAACATCAGGTATTAAGCAAATCTATATTATGTATATCATTTTCCAAATAATAGTTTTGTAAGGAACTTTAAGGACATTTTAATACTAAAATCCTATGATCATACTTTGCGATGTAAGGTAAGTGACGTATAATGCGACCGTCGATTTCATGCATTCAGTAATTAAATGCCCCCTCCCCTTTTTTTATAGCTAGCTTCACAAAGTACATCTCCGTCAACAGTAGTTCAGAAATTCATTTTTGCCATGCTTTACATGCTTTGCTTATAGTGAATTGCTTCCTAAATCGCAAGAATGATCACTGAATGCTGTCAAATTTTTCTCGGCAAGCAAACTAGGATCTCCATTCCCACCAATGAAACTTACACGAGTCAACACCTGGCATTAATGTACCGTATATATAACCATTAATCACCATCATTAAATTAAAAGGAGTGAAGAAACATATGACAGAACATATGTGTGCCCCCCCAAAAAAACAATTTGGAAAAAATTGTTATTGAGTCAACAGTGTTATATGCATATACTAGTTAACAATAAGGAAATAAGATGGGATATAAAATGTGGGGAATAGTTATCGCATGTATGGTACCTTGAGACAGCATTTGAACTGTTAACATAAATTCACACCCATTTTAGGCATTGTTAGTTATAACAAAAAAGGGCATGGTTTATTTGTCAATCAATTGCTAGTGCTTTCACTCCCTGTAGAACAGGCGGTTTCTTTGAAGTAGGTCAAAGAGGTTTAAGTCTAACCTTGAGCTATTGTATAGAATATGAAATGGGGGCACGGGGCGGGGGGGGTCAATAACGCACTCCACCGGGAGAAACGGCATGTCCTTTTTGAGAAGTTCACATGTATTGGACCCAAAAAATCGAAGAATATTTAGTGAAAACGATGCTTAAATATGCAGCAAAAAACTTCCCAATGGTAGGTCCCAATCTGCGTGTTTTTGGATTCAATTTCCTGACTTGGCTTTTGAAAAGATTTGCTTTTTGCATGACATGCTAGAATAACTGCACGGTATTAACTAAATTTTTTCAACAACTATTTGAATTCTTTGGAAATTAATTAATTCTTTCTGTCAATCTGAAACTTCAACACAGAAGGGCCATTTTTCGTTGGAACGTATTCGGATTTATTGGAACTATTGGAATTGATAGGACTTTTAGGAAAGAGGAATTCATTCACCATGCTGTAAGTTAACATAATTCTTTCACTCCCGTATTTTGAGAAATAAATTAATTTCAATTATGCAAAACTTGTTTTTTGTTTTTTTTTTTGCTATTTTTTGTTGCGTAGTTTAAGTCTTTGCAGTCGTAACACGGGATTGACGGCAAAAGTAAAAGATCAGTGAGCAGAATTAACATATATTACTTACCCCGCCTGGATTCATGTTTGGTGACACACTCCTTCTTCAAAATATCACAGCCAGTTGTAAACTAATTGGCGACTTGTGCCTTGGTACATATATCACAGAACATCTGCATTAACTTTGTATCATATCTCAGCCACAGACGCCCAAGTTTCCAGCTGTCGAGAAATTTTCAGGAACTTTTGTCCCGTTCATCATGATGTGGTGTTGCACTTGAAGCATTGCTAGTAGCGCTACATGTATATGATGTTGGACTGCCAGGTATAACATCAGGTTCAGTGACTGTGTTGTCTGATGAATTTGCACTAAATCCAAATGCTGTTAATGTTGTTAACTTACTCTTAGGATGAGATGATGAACATGGAACGTCTAACTTACGTTTACCCATGATTATGTTGCACTTTTGACAGTATATAATTCTGATTGAGATTTTTTTTCTATTTGCTTTGTATCTATACACAGCAATCATTACTTCAAAGGTAATCATTTGCTCTAAAGTTTCGGCAAAACTATTTTATTGGTATATTTAAAAAAAAAAACAACAAAAGGATTAGCTGTTGTTCAATTAATTGTAGCGGTTTCTGTTCACGTCTTCAGAGGTTGGTCAATTGTAGGGAATGTCCGGTAGCATGACAGCATACAGTACTCAAGCCAGATATCAACATAAGCGGATTATGATGTAACAACGCACTGTAAAGATCGGTTTGTCAATACAAACAAAGGATTTGTTTATGTAACAGATAGATTCCAGTGCATTGTGTATCCACGTTTGTGGCTTCCTTTCGTGGTCTCTTTGGATTTCTCCACTCCAAATCCATGATTGTATGTACAAATTAAACAGCCTAAAAGGCTGTCGCCAAAAATATCGCCAGATGGTATATTTTGTTGCCAATAAGGGAAAAAAATTACAATTTGCGACATTGGCGAAGCCCAGGACGATCCCTGTTATATGATGATGTCTGTATATGCATGGTGGTATAATATTTACCTCTATATAATATCTTAAAATCCACTTTCCACAGTGCAAACTTGGAATCTTTGATCTCATACAGTAGCCTGATAAGCATTACTAAACTTGCAGTAATATTTCTTTTTTAAATACATTACCCAATCATATTACCTTAGAACTACTACTGTCTCACAAATCCAGCCCTCCCAGATTAAAACCTTTTAGCTAAAATATTAAACATTAGCTACCCACCTAGGTGGCAGTTAGAGTGATCTCCCCATGATACTTGAATTGGCATAAAATCCTGTAAATTCTTCAGTTACTACTTCCATGCATGCTGAGTAGCACAATCTCTGCAGACAGAAAGGCGCTCACAAAATCCATGCAAGCAGTTTGGAAGTTTTCTAAGTTTTTAAAGGGGAGTATACTCTATAAATTTCCAACTTTTATGTTCTTTCTCTTATTGACAACAAGGTTTCTGACTTTAAAGTGTTATCACTTTGCAATTTTCACATTTTCACACATTTAGGTGCCCTTGGTCAATACCTGCACAGGTTGGGATGGCATCCCCTCACATTGCTACAACTGTATTAATAGTTGACCTATCACCACTTGTCAATCACGCTGATCAATTATCCAATCAGTGTGCGTAAATTAGATACACCTCCAGGTATTGCTTATGTCCGCCATTTTCCTCCAACAAAATGCTTATGGCAATAATGAAATGATTATGATAAGTATTTACAACTTTTGCAATGATTTGTTGATAACTTGATCAATAAGGGTGAAAAGCAGTCAGTGGGAGCCTTGTAATTCTGATAGTCGATATCCAGATTATCGAAATGGAGGAATTAGATTTATTCCTTTCCCAAAACATAGACAAAACTTTAATGGATAAAGACTATTTTGTAGTTGTGTGTACAGTCAGCTGAATATGGACACAGTGGTAATTACAACATGTTTGGTTGCATAAAAGTATGTAGAAAAGCATGTCCCGTCAGTTGCTTGAAGGGAAAAAAAAGAATTGAAATTAAAAAATACAGAAAAATATAGGTAAAAATAAACATTTTTAGAATATGGGTGGAGAAGCCCCTCAATTTCCGGGCTTTGATGTATATTATTTTTCTTGTATAGGAAGCACTGAACCCCCAGACTGCATTATATGAAAAATTAAATCCTATGGTTCTTCAACCAGAACATTTAAAACCTACCATTTCATTATCACTGGCACTGGCATTATCATGGAAGAGAAGATATCAGACAAATAAAAGACCGCTCTGATCTTCTGTTCATTTTTTATTTCACCTGTCCAGTGACGCTGGATCCTTGCCCAAGTGGAATTTATCATTTGTACTAACCAGGCTGAATAAGACACCATTTGGACTATTCTCAAGAGCTTCATTGATTCGCCTCTAATACAAGTCCTGCCTCACCACATTGGCAAATGGCAGGCAGAATCATTGAATACATGTGCTATTGGTGGATCCTTCTACATGCAGTTCTGACAAGACGAGTCAGTATCATTCATGATGCACCCTGCTGTCATTGCCAAGAATAAGCTACTTTTCATGGGTAATCCAACTTTGATAACAATTTCTGTCTACAGGACCCAGTGCAAGATCTGAAGTGGTACTTAAGGAAGACTGAGCCATTGCGTCAAGAAAGATCATGCTTCTTCTTGCCTTCAAAAGAGGGAAAGGAAGATATTTCAAAACAGACACTTTCATCCAGGATAAAGTGAGCTATCTGTTCCACATATCAGAAATAACCCTGCACCATAAGGACACTGGTTCATAACATCCACTGAATTTGCAGGATGGAAAATTTTTCCCTTTCAATGCCACTTCCCAACATATGGAGTCTATTTTCCAGTTGGGTTATCTAGAAGCTGTCTCACATACCTTAGGGGTCTAGAGATGGTCTCTCTGTGTTAAGGGGATGTATCTCTGTCGACCTGTTACCTATTCTTCTAAGATATTATGATTGGGTAAAGTATTTGAAGAAGAAACCAATAGTTTCTAGTAAATGTTTCTTTGATAATTCTTGCCCAGTCATAATGCACATACACCCTCCTGGCCTCCTAGTAGTTTTATCCATATGGAAAACATGTCATAAAACCCTCGAGTAACCAATGATTTCATGGCATATGGCACCAATCCCAGTATCAGATCATGCTAAGTAATTGCCATCTAGGTGGGCAGATAACTTTTATCTTTTTAGCTAAAACGTTTGAAATTGGGAGGGCTGGATTTGGGAGGTAGTATCAGTTCTCCTAAGGTATTATGATTGGGTAAGTGTTATCGAAAAACTATATTTTGCTAGAAAAAAATTGGTTTCCAAAGACTAGGCTTAAATCATCAGCAGTAGCCTAGCATTTCTCATTCTAATTTCAGTCCAGGCTTTAATCAGCAGCAACAGCCTAGCATTTCTTTTCCTCATTTCAGTCCAGACTTTAGTAATCAGCAGCAGCCTAGCATTTCTCTTTCTTATTTTGGTACAATCATGCATATCTAGAGTTTGCAGGACAGACAATTGCATCATTTCATTCATGGAATCAAGAATTGGCTGCCTTAATGACAGCCTCCCAATCACAAAATGGTCCTTATGCTTTAAAGTTTATCCAAACGATCATTAATTAGATCAAATAACAAAAATGAATGACTTTCCATAATGTAATACCATGAGAAATTGGATGAATTAGATTTTTGTATAGCCAGTGATTAGCAAAATATCACTGTTCCAGCTGTAGCAGTATTAGCAATATTAAGGTGTTGTGCTTAAGTGTTGTAAAGTCATACCTTGTACAACAGCTGCTGTATTCAACTGGAACTTAGAGATAATGTTACCATATTAAAAAATTTGTACCCTCACATGCTATGAAATCTGTCTTGCTGGCATAAGAAGATGTTCTGCATATGCAGATGCTATTTGATCTGTCTTGCCGGCTTTAAAAGATATGTGATCTGTCTCACCTGCATAAGCAGACATCATGTGATCTGTCTTGCCTGCATGATAAGCATACATCATGTGATCTATCTTGTGTGTATAAGCAGATGCCATGTGATCTGTCTTACCTGCATAAGCAGACATGTAATCTGCCTTTGGTGCATAAGCAGATGCCATGTGATCTGTCTTGCCTGCATAATCAGACAAATGATCTGCCTTGCCAGCATGAGCAGCTGCCATGTGATCTGTCATTCCTGCTTAAGCAGATATGTGATCTGTCTTTCCTGCACAGGCAGACGTGATCTGTCTTGCCTGCATGAACAGATGCCATGTGATCTGTCTTGCCAACATAAGCAGATGGCATGTGATATGTCTTGCCAACGTAAGCAGATGCCATGTGATCTGTCTTTCCTGCATGAACAGATGCCATTTGATCTGTCTTTCCTGCATAATCATACATCATGTGATCTGTCTTGCCAACATAAGCAGATGCCATATGATATGTATTGCCTGCTTGAGCTTAGAAATGCATCACCATAATGCTGTTCACAGGTGCAACACCTCATATTATTCCCTGCACATAAGGAATGCTGTGGCATGTAATGTTTTGCTTACAGGGAAGTGCATATGTGTGTACTAGGGTTAGATGTTTTGAAATTATATGTACCAGGTAACTCCGTTTCTGTTATTGTCACAGTCATGAATCTTGATGAGTAAATGTTCAGAGTTGGTCCCTGTAACCTACAATTTATCATGTAGTGCCTTTAGTTAGACCTTTTGTTTCATTTGATGTAAATTTAATTAATTTCTCAAAGTTTCTTTGAATTATAACTAAGAAAGGTATTAATTTTAGGAATATGGCTAAATTTTGCATATAGAGAATCTGATCCAGTTGTCACACAGAACCAGTTATCACACAGAACCAGTTATCACATAGAAACAGTTATCACACAGTTGTTACTTATTCTTGATTCTGTGCAGTATTGGTTTAATAAATGCAAAGTTATCACAAAAGGTTAGGAACATTTTTTTGTCAGCATCTTACCAAAATTCTGCACAGAACTAAGAATAGCTAATGATTTTGCAGTAATCAGTTCCATGGGGCAGCTGGTGCAGACTCTACGTGTCTAATTGGATTTTAAATGATGTTACTATCTTTGAATGATGATTGTAAATTTAAGTGTGTGAATATAGGAGCAGTACTTAATATTGTATTTTTTTTCTTCAGAAAAGTGATATTAATTTTCAGCCAAAATTTAATTTGCTCAGTAGTACATAATTTATTGCCTGTGTAATTTTTTCAGGTAGTACAGGTGAGAAGTCCAATGAGAGTTCCCAGAGGTCCTCTACCAGTAGTGAAAATAAAGGTACTGTTTTCATTGAAAGTATAATGCATGCACTCAGTTTCAAAATAGATCCATGTCCGTTATCAAATAATGCACTGACAGATCAGGGTCAGTGTTGTTCTGTCAATGCAAACTCCCATAATACACTGTTGGTTAAGGTCTGTGTTTCCTTTCAGTGCAAACTCCCATAATACGCTGGCGGTTAGGGTCTGTGTTGTTCTATCAGTGCCAACTCCCATAATACACTGATGGATTAGGGTTTGTGTTGTTCGTTCTACCAATGCAAACAGTATAGGCACTGATAGGTAGAATATAGAGTGTAGTTCACCAATCTGCCAGTTCATTAAGAGGTACATCTTGGACTGTTCTACAAATGCAGATGGTATAGACACAGATCTGCCAGTATATATTAAGAGGTAGACCTGGGTCTGTGTGGTGTGTTCTACAAATGCAGACATTATAGACATTGATAGGTAGAACAAACAGCATAGACCCTGGTATGCTGGTACGTTATGAGATGACATTCTTGAATCTGTGTTTTGTTAGTTTAGTTCATAGCATAGATGGATACAGACCCGGAAAGGGGGGAATTTCACCAGCAAAATGAAAAAGAAATGCAAATAGAATGCAGATATAACACAAGTGAAATGCAGAATAAATGTAAATGAAATGCAGAATGAACATAAATGACAAATGCATCTGTAAGAAATCAAAAGGCAAATACAAAACAATGAATGATGAATTAATACAAAAATTAAATGTCAATTTGAAACTCAATTACATTCAGGCTGTCACATTTAGAGTCAAAAGTCCTTTTGCATGATAATCTGTGATCACATTCTTAACAATGATTGATAGTTTTTTGCTTCTTACAGGTCATACTCTACAGCTGGTTTTTTTAGTTTTTTGCAGATACGGTTATATTTTTATTATTATTTTTACTTATGGAATGAGCTTTTGTCTTTTGTCTCTCATCCAAATATGCATCTCTCCATTAGCACAAGTTTGTTATCACTTTCTAACTAAACTACTTGGAGGATTGCCACACACATTTCATCCCAACGTATAGTCTAAATGAACATTATGCTGCTCAGACATCCAATATGGCTACCACAGCAGCTGCGACTCCTGAATGGAGAGTCCTGTCAACATGGTGTTTTCCCTGGAAGACTTCTTATGATGTCTAGTTGGTCCTAAATGAAAATGGTACTAACATAGCTGCCAACTGTCCTGTTTTTTCCGTATTTGTCCCATATTTTGGACTTGAATACGGTTGTACGTTTTTTTTGCAAAAAATACGTTTTTTGATATAAAAAAAAATAATAAAAAATTTCCTTGCAATTTTCAGTTTAGAACGGGCACTCAGTTCCATTCTGATAGAAATGTATCGCATGTATATAGGAATACAGTTCTACAATATGATTGGTTCATTCAAAATCGAGGCTACCATGCCTGTCTTTATCTGTCATATTGGATTTTGCAAACAGTTACCGCTACCACTGTGTCTCATCTTCGTAATATTCAGCTTCTAATCATGTTGAACAGGAAAGCAGAATATTCAGAATTTTCACCAGAAAAGACAAGAAAACAGAACTGAAAGGACATTTGTGCCGCCTTGTTTAGATTTGTGAAATCATCTAGTAAATGAGAAGACTTTACGTTTTGGAAATTGTGTAATGTGATTTCACTATTGGGCATGGAGGCAAACATGAAATACAAGAGCACAAAAAAGTTAATAAACATCAGCTTGCTGCTTCATCATACACAACTCAGCCTGAACTTGGATATATATAAATACCTGAGAGAACCTTGATGTAATTCAACCAAAATTCGGTTTATAAAATTTCTTTTAGAAATGAACCTTCCTCTTTCAGTTACTAGTGTTGCTGGTGATTTATTTTGCACGCGTTTTCCAGATCGCAAAGGATTACTCGTATGCTAGAATGAAAACAGTTCAGTAAGAAAATCACACAGAATTGAGATTATCAATGACAGTTGGTACATTGGAATCGATAATAATTGAAAAAATAAACAAGGTGTGGAAAAGGCTCCTATAAACAGCCTGTGTCTGAGTGTGTTGCACTTTTGCACCTTCTGAATGGGCACCCGAATGGAACAGGGTGCCTGTCCAGAAAGTGCAAGTGTGCAACACATGCATCTTTGACATTAAATAATTATGTAAGGCACTGTCCTACCTTACTGATGGTTGTATATGTTGTAAGTAGTTACATATGCGTTAAAATTTTAAAAATCAGTATTTGGTCCTGAAAATCAGTATTTTTGTCATAAGCAATCAGTATTTTTGTACTTGGAGGTTGGCAGCTATGTACTAATCAGATGTCAGATGTTGTCACCACAGTATCCATCTTCAGAATCATGTTATTGCTGCACTTCCAACATGGAAAGTCTTATCGACATGGGTGTTTTAGACTAATTATGATTCCTAATTGGTCTTGAATGAAGATCTTGCCAATCTGACCTTCGGATGGCTGCCACAAGAAACATCTTGATGATCTTTGTCTCTGTAATTCTCCTGAATCAATGATTGTTTCAACATGTTTTCACCATAAGTCTTTGTATGGTGTCTGGTTTGTCCTAAATGAAAATGGTGCCAGTCTTATATCAGATATGGTTGCCATGGCTGTTAATTTAAATCAGAGATGGTTTCAACACTCAGCTGTTAAAAAGATAAAAAAATCATACCTTAAATTTTAGAATTCATTTTGCACAGTAAATGTTATCTTTTGCATTGTATACATTTACTGTTTTACTAATATGTGCTTCTGATAAAATATGAAAGCGGTAGTTCTCTCTTTTTAACATTTGAAAATGGAAAACCTGATTTCAGCAAATGCATTTCATTTTGTTCCAAATAAATGAAAATGAAAGGAAACAGTGAATGGAAACAGGAAATGCATAAATTTTCCATTTTGTTCTGAATAAAGTGAAACAAAAGGAAACAGTGAATGAAAGTGATAAATGCATTTCTGAGACCATAAATGATAAACAGCATGTTCATAACTGAAATGCAAATTTGAATTAACTACAGATGGAAAGCAAATGAAATAGATTTCAAATAAAATGTAATAAAATGCAGATTTGGTGATGTTACCATTTCAGGATCTGTAGGTTCATCATAAACACAACCTTTGGTAACATTATCACCTCACATTCAGGTGTTATGACTAAAATTAAAAGATGTGCTTGGATTTGTTATCGAGTTTTAATGATTAGGAGGAAACATATATCGACAGTGGCTCCAATTACAAAATATTTTTGCAACATTCAGAGATTTATATATATATATATATATATATATATATATATGGTCAAACCTGTCCTAACGGTCACCTGAATTCAGTGGTCTCCTGGTCACAACGGCCATTCTTGTTTTCTCCTGGCAGATTTCCTATATAATTGTCATGTAATCAGTGTTCACCTGTCCTCAACAGCCAGTGGCCAGGTGTTTCTTAACCAAGCATTGGTTTCACCCTGCCTTCGACAGTCAGTAGAGCATATCAGCAGTGACCACTCCAAGGATGCAAATTAAACAGCTTTTGTTTTATGAGCATGGCATGGTATACATAAAGGTATATTACATGAATCAATAATTGAACTTTTAATGTTTCGATTGTACTTACTGTTATCCAATGAAACTTGACGGTTTCTGACAAAGCCAGATTTATCAAGCAGAGAGCACATGTCAGTGCAGTATTCACATGATGCAGCAAAAGCATTGTTGACATGTGCTCTATTTTTGATGAATCTGACTTTCTCCAAGTTGCTGCAACAGCGACTGGCTTCTGGTTGTTGTTCTTATTGAGAAGTGTATATCCTTTCATTCTTTTACAAACAGTATGTAACTTTTATTTAATATTTTCCTTTTTTTGTACAACAACATTGGAAAGGGGTATTTTGTTGTTATGACACGATTATTGTACCTCTGATGTCAGTGACATGTAGATTACGAGATTCATGTAATCATGTGGCTACAAATGCAGATGGCAAGTACCAGGTCAGATTTCATCAATGCTGTAGTTGTGTCTTGGCTGTCAGTGAAATTAAATAATAATGATTATAATCTTAATTTATGAGAAAATAAATCATTTTCCTATCGATTTCATGCAAGTAAAACTCAATGTAACATCGTTTAAGTTTGCTAGGCCAGCTGATATGCAGCACTGCACAGTGATGGGGAATTCCAACTTTTGACTCTGACCCTACACTCCAACATAAATTCTGAAAGATCAGAAATGGGGTGGAGAGGTTTACAGTACCTAATGTTGTAGGTGCTACTAACGAGAGAGAGATAAACAAGTGCATGTAGGTTTCTTTTTAATTTTGGGGGGGTATATTTAATTTATTAGATTGGTTTTATGAGAGTCGAGTACTGATAAAGGCAAACAGTTGTTTCTCTGCAGGAGAGAAGGTAAAACCTCTTGTCATTGGCAAATTAAAAAATCCAAGAAAGGATACAATATCCTTGTGTGCAACTTATTTTATTAAATTGCTATTTTGCTAAATAGCTAAGTTATATATATCTTGGTAGCATACTCATACTGCTATTAATAATACAGGTGAAATTAATATAATACTGCTAGAAATAATGCTAATGCTATTCAGTTTATAGTGCATACATTTGTCACAAACCAAGTTTTAAGTTTTAGAGCTTATTCCTTCCTTCAGTGATCACCTGTCTGCAAAGGCCACTTTTGCCATTTCCCATGGGCAGCTGTTGTAGACAGGTTTGACAACAATGTTTGTGGATTTTGTGGTTGCTGCAAACTGTAGAGCTAAGGACCAGATGAACATATGTCTGACCACTTTCCCAAATACATGAATTTAAATATGATTTCAGAACATTTTATAGAACTTTATCCATAATCAGCGCCATGTGACCACTAATGTGCTGACATGCTGTTGCACCCTGATACTTATATAGATACACAGATACTTTAAATCACCTTTACTTCCAATATAAAAACTTGATCTTAGTTTTTTTTTGTGTGGCAATTATCTAGAATGTAAATAAAGCTAGAAGCAAATAATGTAGCATTATAGATTATAGATGACACCAAATATGTGTACAATCAAAATGACGTGAATAACTAGGTTACCTCAAATTGTTTTCTGCTGTTGAGGAAATAGCTTGCCTTTTTCTTAGAGGATGGATTACTTACGTAGTTATTTCTAGATGTTTTCTTCTTTTCATTTAGTTTATACCTATTCATTATCTTTAATAGTTTTTCTTCTCTATACTGAAATGTGAATGTCAGTATTTTGTGTGTGTGTGTATTTCATTTCCCCCGAGGAAGATGTTACTTTTGATCATACACTGAGAAACTTTATTATTTTCCCAGCACTGTTTCCAACTTTTGTGTCATCTTATAATACTTATGCTGATGTTTTGTATTCCCATTTTGTTTCTTTAAAATTCTTTGGGAATCTGGTACCTATCAAAGCTATGTCAGTTTCTTGTTTTATATTTATATATATATATATATAGATATATATATATATATATATATATATATATATATATATATATATATAAGGAGTTTGCTATTACAATCAAACTTGCTACTGCCTGTTTTAGTTTTGCATTTGTACAAAGCCATAGTTATCAGCATCCATTTTAATTTCTATTGGCATTATTCAATATTTCCTTCCTTTGTCAATTTGAAGAAGAAAACAGTGTCTTGGGAGTCCCTCTTGTACATGAAACTGAATAGTCTTAGGCAGAGAACTAGCTCCCAGGGAGAGGCTACAGTTTATTGTTTGCAGAAACCTCAGTAGTTTCATAAATTTTGCAGTGAACACTTCTCCCTTGATAACTCACACAGAATGGGGTCTGGAAACTTAGACCACAACATATGCAAGGGCATGAATTACTGACAGAGGGACCTCAGAAAGTTTAAGATGGCGATGGACATCGACAGTGTGAAAGGGTTGGGGTGGGGTTTAGTGGTCAAATACTCATTTGCTAGTCATGTTGTGCACAATTGTCAATAAATAGCTTTTTGCTAATGAAGTTATTTGTATTTCTGCATAAATTGCCTTTATTTTCAATATATCCAGTCTCTGAAAGATTGTTTAAAACATTACACCTAGTGGTTTCAACACACATCATATGTGTACCAGCAAAATGATTGCGTATTATGTGGATACATTCCAATGTTACTGTAGATTTAGAATAAAGCAAGATTTTTTATTTTAGAAAAAAGTGACAGTTATTTAGAAAAAACAACAAAGTGGAAGCTTGGTTTTTTAAAAATATATACTGGTAAAATTTTGATACTTTATTTTCAGTGCATGTTATAGCAGAATTTCTGCTTATCCTTAAGCAAATCTCTGCATGCCATTTCAAGAATTTTTAAGTTAACTATAAATTAGGGAACTCACTTCTCCATAATGAATCCTGTTTTTATAACTAATCCTTTCATGCCCCTGGTATGCCTTCCACTTTTTGCTTGATTCCTTTAACTTGGTTCCTTGGCTATCATTGATAGCACGCATTTCACTTGGTTCCTTTGCCATCATTCATAGTATGCTTTTCGCTTGGTTCCTTTGCTGTCATTGATAGTATGCATTTCACTTGGTTCCTTTGATAGCATGCATTTTGCTTGGTTCCTTTGCTGTCATTGATAGCATGCATTTTGCTTGGTTCCTTTGATATCATTGATAGCACAACTTTTGCTTGGTTCCTTAAATATCACTGATAGCACGCCTTTCACTTGGTTCCTTTCCTTGGTTGATCACAATTGTTAATGTGTATGATAAACTACCAATTAATGTTAGACACTTCAGTGATGTTGCATGTACTTAGTGTTCTCATTGTTCATTTTGTTGAAATAAGTCAACAGATGGCTGCATGATGTTATGTATATTTTATTCACATTGTTTGGTAGTTAGTTTTTTAATTATTTTTTTTTATATCATTACATGCTATTTTAATGTAACATTATATGTTGGACTTCACCTTGTCCAGAATTGAGTTCATTTCTGCTTGACCCGAATTGACTCTTGTTTTATTCTGTGTAGACATCTATTACATAGCTAAATTATTCTCTATGTGTATGGGTTTAAAATCTGTATTATTATTAATAGAAGTAAATATGTTTTTTTGGTTCTAGGTCTAGGTTTTGGAATTTCCTTAATGTAGTTTACATAATCTAGGTTCTGGGTTTTATTTTGTAAACATCAGGATCATTCTAGAAAGTTATTTTCCTTTAGGTAATGTTTCTTTTTTTTAGAAAATATTAATTGTGACCTGAGGTCAAGTAGAGAATTATATAATCTTGTAACTGAGAGGATTTTTCAGTTGTGCTTTAAGATCTAGCATTTTGAATTTGTATATGTTGTGTCCAGTATTACATTTTTGGGCTGGAAATTTTATTTCTTAAATTATTAAATTCATATGATTATTTTCACTGGAAATACAAAAGTGCTCTGATAAAATTCTTGGATAGAGACATTCACTGTAATTTATTGTGAATTCAAACCTTGAATTATATTACTGTGATTCAACAAAAAACTGTTGACACATCAACACCCTATAAGCTACCACAGACACATCATTGTCTTCAGTTTTTGGATTTATTCTGGACTTTTACTGAATTTCATTCAGGACTTTAAATTACTAGGACTTGTGTCTGTAATTCATGGTTTATTTTGGGATTTAATTTGCAATACAGTAAATTCTTTCACTTTGTATTCTAGGGAAATAAATTATTTGTTGAATTATGAAAAGCTTGTTGTCTTTCACTCTTTCTTGTTACTTATTTTAAGAGCATAGACTCTTAACAATGCCTTTTTCCTCTTTTGTGTTCTACCCCCATTAATTTGATAAAAAGAATAATTAACATGATAATACGAACCAAGTCAACTTTTAATTGATTGTAACAATGCACCCAATACATCTGCAAGTTGGAGATCAGAATGTAGTTGGTACTTAATGAGATTCACACAGAAGTGCTCGCAGGGATTGCCATGGAGGTCAATTGACACTTTTCACATTGAATATAAGAGGGCATATACTGTATTTGTGATGATCACACAGAAACCAAATTAAAAGATAAAACTGAAATATGAATTTCACTTGACCAAATTTATTTAAGTGGCATATGTTTCTTAAAGTAGATATCATTATCATTCAATTGATTTCATCAGATATTGTTATTTACATGATACTGAGAACATATTTGCATGATACTGAGAACTTTTTTTACTGAAAATTTAACAGTGTATATGACATCTTATTAAAAGTTGTGAATTTGTGTTGTTGGTTCAAATTTCTGGACACTAACTGTCATTTTAGACTATAAAATGAATGATATATCAGTGTTTCATTTACCAGTTTTGATCGCAAATTTATTCGAATTCAACAAAAATGAGCCTTTTTAAGGATATTTTCTATAAGAAAAATTGGTATCCACACCTGCCACCACATCGTAAGTGGGTTTGGGAATAATATAGCGAGGAGTGGCATAGATCTTTGATGTGAAATGATGCCAGTACCCATATTTTTAGAAGTCTAAATTAAAACAATGATGTCAGTACCCATTTTTTTAGAAGTCTAAATTAAAAAAATGATGCCAGTACCCATTTTTTAGAAGTTTAATTTAAAACAGTGATGTCATTGCCCACTTGGAAGTTTAAATTAAAACAATAATGTCCATTACCCATATAGAAGTTTCAAATTAAAACAATGATTTATCAGGTCTGAAAATGAGTTTCTTAGCAAATGTTTATTTATGCATTCAGACATTTGTTCTCTCAGATGTATCAGACACGTATTTATTCTGCTCCGGTGGCCTAGTGGTTAGAGCGACCGCCTCAGATGAGGGAGGTCATGGGTTCGATCCCTGGCCAAGTCATACCAAAGACTTACAAAAATGGTACTAACAGCTGCCTTGCTTGGTGCTCAGCATTAGGAGGTCAGTGTTAGGACTGGTTGGCCTGGATCAGGATAATGTGACTGGGTGGGACATCATGCTACATGTCTGCGGCATGATGCCCCAGTGCTAGACATCAGTATAAACTGCCACACTGCAGGCATCATAGGAATATGAGTGAAATATTGTTAAAGCTACATTAAAAATCCAAATCACACACACACACACACACACACACACACACACTGACACACACACAGACAGACACGTATTAAATATTTTGGAAGCCATTACATATATAAAATACAAATCACACAGGAAATAAAAGTTTTTCCAAATTGCACTGGATCATAATAATGATGTTGGTCAGCAAAAGTCAAATATATATAAAAGAAAAACTAACAAGCAACAGTGCAAAGCTTTCAGTGTCTACCAATTCCTTTCTCAAAGACACAAAGCTGCAATAGTTGATCACACAAATGAGACAAGAACAAAACACTAATTAACTTACAAAGGATGATTACAAAAATGAGACAAAATCAAAACACTAATTGCTTAACAAAGGATGATAACACAGGAGATGAGACTAACACACTAAATGCTTTACAAAGGAGAATTATGCAAGTGAGACAAGAACAAAACACTAATTGCTTTACAAAGGAGAATTACACAAGTGAGACAAGAATAAAACACTAATTACTTTACAAAGGAGAATTACACAAG
>JAECUM010043832.1:0-30704 GCA_016617855.1 Megalonaias nervosa
TTAAGTGTATTATTTGTTCGCCCATAATGGAATTTTTAATTGTTAAGTTTATGTATGCATAGGGACCAGTAGTCCTATTAGAAATAAAGTCTTGCTTCCTACTATACACATAAATTTAGCTTTGATAATAATTCATTCAGCAATTTAATTTTTGGCATAGGCAATATTATGCTTTTCTCAAGCAGATTAAAATTAGGTCTGCTCCCATCTTTAACAAAAGCCACAAAAGCACCAAAGCATCAATCTTCACTGAGTATTATAGAAAGGACTGTTCAATAGTTTAAATATTTTTCTTTTGAAAGCCACAAATAAAACTTGTCGCCAAATTAATCTTTACGGACGAACCTAACAAGTTGATAATAACATATGCTGGAGCTTATTTGAAATAATTATTAGAACTAAACATGTATTAAACGCTGATTTCAATTTGTTTCTCATAATACTTACAGATTTTTCAAGTATGCCTGATTTACTGGAGTTTTAGATTGCTTTTTTACTTAAACATTGAAAACTCCATCCCTTGCTATTAATTAATACACATAACCTTTCATTGGATTCTGCTATTTCTCTGTAAGACTTAAATTTAAGAGCTCTAAACGTCTTTTGGAAAGTATTTTCCATTATGTCAGCTAGAGTGTTTAAACGTTTTGGTCCAAATTGAATTGTTGTACATGCTGTCCAAGGGTGCGGAACAGAAACAAGAAAAGTTTCCTTATTCCCAAACGTAAATTTACCTTGAAAATATCTAAGGCTGCAAAGATGGACAGACTCTTAAATACTATCCATTTTTACTCACCCATCTAGGCAGTTTTGTATTAACTGACTTTGCTTGATTTTGCTTTCTACTACGTGATATAAAATTGAAAAAAGTATATTTATTTATTTATTTATTTATTTATTTATTTATTCAAAATTTACTGGAGTGGATCAAGACTTGACTGTAGCAAATATATACTTTGGAAGTAGTAGAAAGAGTGTTTAAAAGCAGGAATAGCTGCTAAAAAGAACTGTCAGAGATCCTTTTCACTAATTCTGTTGGTAGCAAAATCTAATGTCCTGTTACAAATGTTCTTGTTATATCCTTTCAATTTACCGAAAGATCACACAATTTAAATCTAGATGCCTATATGACAGGTTTTATTATTTCTTTTACCAGTTAAGATTTGTCGAGATTTCCCAGTAGTCCTGATATATTTAAATAATTTGTAGCTTGTCAATTTTCACAAAGAGATTTTTCGAGACATCAAGAGTTAAAGATGAGAATTAATTTAATTTACGTTCATTGTTTCTTCTATTTTATTCCATTCATTTCACCTCAATTCCTACTTCCATCACCTGCATCACAAATGATATGATGCTACCATAAAACGTACACAATGTACAAAATGATGAACAAAAAAATAGTATTATTTAGGCCTCTCTCTCTCTCTCTCTCTCTCTCTCTCTCTCTCTCTCTCTCTGTGGGGGCTCCGAGTGGCCGAGTGGTCTAAAGCGCTCACTGTTACGGATCACTGCCATCTCACCTCTGTCTGCGTAGGTTCAAGTCTTAGGCTCGGCTAACGTGGGAACGTGAGAAAGCTTGCCAGTAGCTTCTCGTGGGTCGGTGGTTCTTCCCGGGGTTTTCCAGGGTTCTTTCTCCACCAGTTATACTGGCCGCCATGTATAGCCTATCTTGTGCTGACAAATGGCGTTAAACCCTACAACAACAACAACAACAACAACTCTCCCTCTCTGTGCAAATAATTATGAACAGGTATGTGTCATCTGTAGATCCTAAGTGTACATTCATGCAGTCAATGAGGTGCCATCAAGAAATGCCTAAAAACGAACTCCAAACAGCAGAAAGTAGACTTCAAGTATTAACCTGTTATTATTAGTTTCTTCATCAATCATGGAAGCTGTCAGCAAATGAACGTGTTGTTATGTATCACCCATACCTTACTGTACACGAAAAACTCGTGACTAAATATAGTGATAAATGTTTTTAGTTGTAGTTTTACTCGCATAGCAATCATGGTTGAAAACGGTGGAGAAATTGGGCGTTGGTTAGTGTTAATTGCATTACTCACATAGCAGTTATGGTTGAAAACGGTGGAGAAATTGTTGGTTAGTGTTAATTTCATTACTCGTAGCAATCATGTTTGAAAACGGTGGAGAAATTGGGCGTTGGTTAGTGTTAATTGCAAACCCAAAATTAAGTGACAATCGAAAATTGGATGCAGCGTATTCTATCGAACTTGATTGAAAGCTTGCAAATACCACACAAACACTCAAGCTTGAATGTATATATATATATATATATATATATATATATATATATATATATATATATATATATATATATATATATATATATTGTTACGTGTAGGCTCGTACAAAAGTAACAAAAGAAAAGAGTGAAGTCAACAAACTTTGCAAATTTAACAAAATAATTTATTTCCCTAGAAAACAAGGTAAAAATATGAAAAAGGACTTACGGTTTGTTAATCTAATCCAAAAGTTAATCCTAGAATTCAAAAATATAAGTCATATCACTAAAAAGTTCTAATTGAATCCAAGTTCGAATCTCGATGAAGTTCCAATATGGAAGGCGATGACGTCCTCTATAATCAGTTTTGTGCTGATGTGTCAACAGTTTCTAGTTGAGTCACCAAGAATATAATTTCGGCTTTAGAATTCCGAATAATTTAGTAAATGTCTCTGTCCAAGAATTTCGATGAAGAAGAGTATTTTCCAGGGTGAATAAATTATTTTAAATTAAAAAAAAAACTCAATTCAAATGGCAACAACAGGAATACATTTCAGCCTCAAGGTATTATTTACAACTGACTATAAAATCACTATGAACGAAGTTTTAACCCAACAAAAAAATCCAATTTCAGATCCGCGTGATGGGTCACGTGGTCACCCAGCCCAAACAGCGCAGTAAAAAAATATGTCAATTATCACGTTGGCTAGTATAGCCCTAGCTAAGAATCAATCATTCCCACACTGGAAATGAGTTTAAAAAAAAAACTGTTTACAACAGAGCTAACACGTTGGCTGAACATGACCTTGGTAATGACCAATCATTTTCACTCAGTGTTTACGAATTCTGAATCAAGATTAAGAACTAGGTCAGCTAAAAATACAATGTAGCAATCATTATGCGTTCTAATCAGGCTAAAAGAACTGAACTGAATTTTTCTAGAAAAATGTCAAATCCAGTGAATTAAGTTATTGCAATAACATGTAATGAAATAAAAATAAAATAAAAGAGAATTTAAAACTAACACACAAGTAAGTTAATTACATATACGTAACTATATATATATATATATATATATGTTATATATATGTTGTAGATATATATATATATATATATATATATATATATATATATATATATATATATATATATATATATATATATGTAAAGAAAATCCTTGCAAATAAACTCACAATCATTAAAATCTCTTCTTTTAAAATGTGTTCTGAAGTCCGTCAAATACAACCTCTATGAAGTTCCGCATTGTTGCGCCCTAACAGTATCAATCCGCGCATAAAATGTATTAACAAAATTAAATAAAAACTTTCTTTTATTTTCTTACGAATACAGTAATGAATTTGACAAAAGACACAGTCTGAAGCACGACATGTGCAAAGCTAACTTTGTAAACGTCGCTGTCCTAAAATTAACTTCTTTTAATCGTTGGTGTAATGTGGCTGTTAATCGTATTGGCACAAAATGGAGAAAATCCCTGCAAATTGGCTGGTATTGTTTTAAAAAATTATATAAGAAATAGAAAATCTATGTTTAATTGAGTAGAAATACGGAAATATTTCATTTCCTCACTCGTGATAATATATGTTTCCACTTTACTCGTGAATAATTTTATGTAAATCTACTAAAAATCTTAGACATCATATATATATATATATATATATATATATATATATATATATATATATATATATATATATATATATATATATATATATATATCTTGAATATTATTAAACACGAAGTTAAACAAAATTTTAGTGGCACCAGATTCTCAACACGGATAGTATATAAAGTCACAGTTCACAAGAAATCGAGAATGTTACTACGTGACAGGAAAAGAAAAACGGAGAATGAATAGCATACATACAGACAAACACATACATACATACACATACATACATACATACATACATACATACATACATACATACATACAGCCCTTTTCATTTTGTCAACGAACAAAATATTCATTGCCTCCTGATGGACCACTACCGGCACTTGTACTTCCACCCGCTACTAAAACTGCACCACAATTTCCAACTGACATCGCAACAGTTAATATTGTCATAACTCTTGCAGTAACTATATACGGTGCAACAGTTGATGTTGTCATGCCTATTGGTGCAGCTATAGACAGCACTACAGTTGATATTATTACCTATTGCAGTAGCTACAGACAGCACAACAGCAGATGTTGTCAACCTATTGCAGTAGCTGTAAACAGCACAATAGTTAATATTATTACCTACATGTATTGTATTAGCTATAGACAGAACAACAGTTGATGTTGTCATAACTCCTGCAGTAGCTATAGACGGCGCAACAATTGATGTTGTCGTTTATATTGGTGTAGCTATAGACAGCACAACAGTTGATATTGTTACCTATTGCAGTAGCTACATACATACATACATACATACATACATACATACATACATACATACATACATGCACACACACACACATATAGACAGCACAACAGTTGATATTATTACCTATTGCAGCAGCTATAGACCGCAGAACAGATGATGATGTCATACCTATTGAGTAGCTATAAACAGCGCAACAGCTGATGTTGTCATACCTATTGCATTAGCTATAGACAGCACAACAGTTGATATTATTACCTATTGTAGTAGCTATATAGGCAGTGCAACTGTTGATATTGTCATACCTATTGCATTAGCTATAGACAGCACAACAGTTGATATTATTGCCTATTGCAATAGCTATAGACAGTGTAACAGATGATGATGTCATACCTATTGCAGTAGCTATAGACAGTATAACAGATGATGATGTCATACCTATTGCAGTAGCTATAGACAGCACAACAGTTGATATTATTACCTATTGCAGTAGCTATAGACAGTGCAACAGATGATGATGTCATACCTATTGCAGTAGCTATAGACAGTGCAACAGATGATGATGTCATACCTATTGCAGTAGCTATAGACAGTGCAACAGTTGATATTGCCATACCTATTGCAGTAGCTATAGACAGCACAACAGTTGATATTGTCATATCTATTGCAGTAGCTATAGACAGCACAACAGTTGATATTGCCATACCTATTGCAGTAGCTATAGACAGCACAACAGTTGATATTATTATCTATTGCAGTAGCTATAGCAGCTATTGATATACCCTTTTATATGATCAATTCTTTCAGCCTATGACCTAAGGAAAATTTTCTTCAGCGTTTGAGTTAATTGTTTTCAATTATTCCAAAGCTCTCTCCAGTCATGTTAGATATCCAACTAATTGCGGTCGTTTACTTTCAACACTTGCCAACTGTTTTTGCTTACATAGGTTTTAGCTTGGATCTGTTTCTTTTCAGATGTCTTTGTTCTCTCTTAAAGTTGTTTTTCATGCATGTCAACATCATATTTCGTTGATTCCATTTTTTAATTGACAATTTTCACAGAGTTTAAATAAGTCCACAATTCTTACTCCTCCCGAGTGGTTAAAAACCTTTTCACTTCATGTGTAAGGTGTCAGTTTTGAAGTCGTCCTTGGCATGCAACAATCATAGTCCCAGATTCTCTTACTTTTTTTGATAAACAATTCATTGATGTCTATTGTTTTCATCGCGGTATCCTCAGAGGCATGTATTGGTTGCCTTTGTTCCAGTATATTCAGCTTCGGAATCTTCAAGATTATCTACACATTATTTCCCTTGTTTTGTCAAACCTAATTTTACTAAGAAGTAATTTCCAGTCAGGCCTGCTGATGTACCACGCTCTAGTATTCATTTATTTTCGCTTTTGCTTAATATTTGAACTCTTTTACCAGCTCACTTTGCACAAAAATGTAATGTACAAGACAGCAACATGGAAGTCATGAAGACAGTTTACTCTTTCTCTATTTTGAACATTGCTGTTTTTGTACAACAAGTTACATGCGGAGTTTGAACTACCTAAATCGGATATTAAAAAATAATAAGATAGAGAAACGATTGATAATATCGGCGTGGTATAAGACAGAATTGGCGAATTAGACCAAAGGATAAAATGCATGATAAATTATTCACTGATTTGAAGAAAACGGGCAACGGAAACATTCAAAAATTGAAATTGATAAAAAGACAAATGCATTATGTTGTAGAACTGATGCAGTTAAAAGCGAAATATTCGAAAATAGAGAGACATTCAAAATGGATTTGAACGCAGAATGGGCACAATGACTCATTCATTGAATGTTAGAAAGTATGAATTAAAATGGAGATAGAGAATAACGCACACGAACTTCAGAAAAACTAGCTAATACCGGGATGCATATCGTTAATCCCGATCAGGATTGTATTCTTTTGAGCGTAAATATGACACCTGGTTCCAATTCCTGCTACCATTCAATCCATAGTTCTAAATCTCAAAATGCACCTTAGAATCATTTATTAATTTACCTAATGCTTTGATGTTTCACAACAAATATTTCATTCAAATAAAACAAAGCAGGCTGATATGTAATATTGTAATATCAACTTTAAGACTGTAACCTGTGAGATTTATAGGCTATTTCATCTTTTTCATTGGACTACACTCAAATAATCTACGTGTTGCCTGGACATTAGTTCTTTAAACAATGCCTTACCGAAAGTGACGATCATTACATTATAAATGAAATACTTGCATAACAAATCGCTGAAATAAAACATAATTTTAATCAATTAATCGAAACATAAAAAGAGTTAATGTTTCATAATATAAAATGAAATACTGGCAGCAGCATTAATTTTTTTCATACTACTAAATATATTACTCTTTCGGTATCTATGTTGAGTAAAATCACAGGAGAATGGCGTGAACGAAGTTGCCGTTTCATTGAGATATTCAGCACAATAAATGGCTACAATAGCTCTAATGACTCGAGGAGTGATATGTGTATTTAATTTATATTGTATAGAGGTTTTACCTACCTGACTATTGTCATGTTCTGCCTAAATTGATTTCTGTCATAATAAATGGTGAGGTGTGTATATGCAGAGGTTTGGTAATCAAATATTTTATTCCTGTTTTACGGTAGGTCTTTGGAGTCCCTTATAGTTGTATTCAGATATAATAGGAGAGATTTGAGTCATTTTAATTATTCATTGGAATTGCAAAGTGCTCATTGAACTTTTGGACTAAAATAATACCTTGTGATTATTGAGGACTCATTCAAAGATATTCTGGATTATATCATTGTGATACCTCAAGACACTGAAGACTATTTGAATTCATTCGAAAGATTCTATACTTTTGGACTTGTGATAGAACATTTAGGAGTTTTGGAATTTGATTTGAAATACTGTAAGGACCTTTTGAATTTTAACTTTGTATTCCAGTGGAATAAATTGTTTTGTTTCACTTCCTTTCTGTTGCATATTTTAAGACATAGAGTTGTAACGAGGATCAATATATAAAGGTTTAGCATTTGCAGCAAGAAACTATCATTTAGAATTATGGGTCCGGGTAGATCTGAGAAAGAATGAAAAGAACATAGTAACATCTTAGACGAGCTCAACGAAAACAGAGAAAAGCGGCCATTTTAAAACATAATTATCTACATCACGCCTACAAAATCGTGGCTAAGTGCATTTACCAAGGACACACCGAGTACCGATTCTGGCTGGACTGGCCGGGTATGGAACCCTAGACTTGGATTACGACGCTCTGGCGCTCTCCTGAGCAACCACGCCTTCCTAGAGCAAAAACAATGATTTCTTGACTGAAGAATAGAGAGAATAAGGTTTCGTGACTCAGCTTTAAAATAACCTGGATGGTGCTTTTCCCGTACAGATGCATCAGATTATCCACAAACGTCTACTCACCCAGTAAATACGATATAACTTGAAAAAGGTAAGAGAACATGGGATGGTGGTTCACAAAAGATAGAAGTAATATATCTGTGATGTATATGTTTACTACTAATACTGCCAATTCAGCTTCAAAGTACACTCTGAAAGATACATCTAAAGTCAAAACAGGTAAATTTGCAAAATAATCACAAGACGGAATGGACTGTACATGGCACAACGTGAACTTTCTTTGGACGTTTCTCCGCTGAACTTGGCATCTGCAACACAGTAAGCTCTGAGGAATGTTCAAGAATAATGCCATGACGGCCTGACTTGCAAGAGTTGAAGAACACTAAAATCAAGTAACTTAGCAAATGTTCACTATCTATATAGCCAGTATCTGACTCAAATACAAAATAGAACTTCCCCAAAACTTCAAAACAGGTAACCAGCTCGTTGAAATTAAATGCCAAGTTTATAAAGCCGTAAGCTTTCGAACTGCATGTAGAACAGAATGACCACGAACATATGAAATGAGATCTAATCAGGTATAAAAATATATTTCAAATCGACATTTCATTCCAACAAACAAGTTAATACATCTTAAGAGACAAAACTCAGTCAGGGTAAATACATACGTTCGGTATGTTGTAATTAAATATCCAGTCAATAAAACGATACAAATTATTTTTAACAGCTATTCATGACATACCCTGACTGAAAGGAGATTAGTGTTTTTCAAGTAAGCAAGGTAACGAAGTGTGATAAAACGGTGATAATTAAGTGTCTATTACAAAACCCTTTCCATTTTTACCATTTAAAAATTACTGCAAAGCGAAGACATTGTGTCTAATGTCCCACTCAGAGAACAATGCGGTCTTCTTATTTGGGAAGAAATTTTTCCACGTAACTTTTGAATTTTGTAATTTTGTTCACTACTCTAAATATATTGCATGAAATGAAAACAAACTTATCGAATACATCGCATTTTATTTATTTATTTATTTATTTATTTATTTATTTATTTATTTAAGGAATGGTGTCCTTGCTGATATCGAAATACTTTGAGGTAGGATTTGCACAATTGTTTTGATCTTATTCCATTTTTTTTCTTTAAAGTAAACCATATGAATTGATAGGGTGATACAATAATGAAAATTTCAACTAAAATACACAGATTTGTTTAAAGTCATTGCATATTTATGTTTTGACAAACATCGTCCAGTTCCTTTTTGCAATAGATGGAATTGTGAATTTATTTTTGTGATGCAAAAGCTCCCATGCAGAAAATTGGCATTTAATTCAGAAATTAAATTATTTCCATGTAATTATTTTATGATCTCTAAGCCATAACTCCGACAAACTTTAGCGTTTTAATTCTTACTGTTTGCCTCGAAATACGATTTTGCGATGATGTCCGAAGATCTTTCAGTGTCCTTCAAGAACAGTCTGAGGTTCAAAATCAATCATCCATTGTGAACAACACGCAGTACGCAAAAATAGTTGCTTCTCGCCGCTGTTATATAGGCTGGTTTCACGGCATGTCTTATTTGGTTAAGATGTGTGAAACGACTCATGTTTAATCATGCACTGAAAGCTTATACAAGAAAAAGAAGCACAATGAATCAAACTGGACAATATGCGCCAGTAAATTCCATTCTATTTGCGATGGCCAGATGTTTTTGATCTAATTAGAGATGTTCAACAAGCAATTGCGTGGGCGTCTAATGAGGCCCTCGTAAGTTGCTAATATCTACAAAAAAGACTTGCCTATCGTCATTTGTCATAGTCAAATATGGCAGAAACTAATGATTCAATCGATGAATCGATGAGCGTAACACACTCATAGTTTTCACACTTCACCTTTTATGTCATAGTAAATGAATGCAGTTAAGTATGTTATAATATATTATTTGTTACTATATTCAATGTTTTCATTCGAAATTCCTGTGTGCAGCACATTTTACTCCGAATATCAGATCTCTATGAAGCTGACATCCGGAATATGGAATAGCCATATAAGAAGGATACATATTTAGATTTGCAAACACAGCAATCCTTCTGAGAACTATCTTCAGGAGATGGGTGCACCCTATTCAACATCCGAATTAATAGCATAGTGCAATGCATTATTGCAGGAAATGACTGCGTATTATCTGTGGACAACCTTTTGATCTGCTATTGATCAAAGAGTATGCATACCATTTGACGTCAACAACAGACAAGCTTAAACAGAGTTCAGATATGGACAAAAGAGAACGGCTTCAAATTTTCCAAACCTGAACCTATTTGTATGAACTTCTGCCGATTAGATCGTACTCATGATGATCCACAGCCCTATCTCGACGGTTGTCATATTCGTGTAGAGAGGAACAAAATTTGTAGGGCTAAGTTTCGACAGTAACTAACTTTTCTACCACATATTAGATACATCAGGGACAAATGTCAAAAATCCCTTGATTTATTACACTTCTAGGAAAATAAAATGTTGTCTTCTTTTTGGATTCGCTTTCCAAGCTTTAGTCCTTGCAGACTTCAAATTTCATAATCCGTTAATAATCCATGCCTTGCAGAAACATGATTTTGGATCATACAGTCTGGAATACGTTTTCTGTGATGTTGGTTGCCTGATCACATTGGAATTATGGATAATTAAAAAGCAGAAAAAATAACAAAAGCTGCACCGCAGTCACCCATTTACGAATTAAAATTCCATATTCAGACTTTAAATATCATAAAAATCGGAATGTTCCTCATACTTATATGCGGAATGAAAGTTCCACAAATAAACTTAAGAACAGCAAAATCGTTATTGGAAAGTGGCATCCCCGATATAGGACAATTATTAGAGATGAAGTATCACTTTGCCGTTCGCGTATAAGCAAACACATACATGCTTAATGATTACCTCTTAACAATGGAGCACATTCTTGTCTCCACCCTGTGAGACAGAAGTATTTAAATGTAAATTGGATGAAGGAAACTATGATGATGCACCACCAGATAAAAGCGCGCACTTTTTTGATGGAATGCGGTTTATGTAAAATTATATGTACTATCCTTTTTCAGAACTTTACATGCTATCTTTATATTTTATCTTGTTATGCTTTGTATTTACGTTTAATACGGAAAAGTTCATCTTTCCTGAAACTTTGTGCAATTCTTTAGTTCTACATTTTTAAAACTTTACATTTAATCGGCACCATATAGTCATTCCTGTGCAGAGGTGCCGTTAAATGCTAATACATAATTACAATAGATGTGCATACCCGTTTTTGTCTTTCGGGATTCAAACATTTTCCATTTTCATTTTAAAAGTTCTTTGTTTCCCAGAAAGCATTTAAATCGAACAATTCATAATAATGTTAGTATATCACTGACAATGCTGCAACAGTATTTCGTTGTCAAAGTTTATGTATGGATGGACTGAAGGTTGTATAGCTATTTGCTACAATATACTGGACATTTCTGAGCGATAAATTATCAAGGATAAATAATGAAATATTTTCTGAAGTCAATCAAGAAATCCAGTTTATTTGCTCAAGCGTATCGCCATGGAATTTTCACTGTCACAAAGACGCCTGTTGGACTTGGCACACACAATGAACCCAATCAAAACAACGTCATACACCATGAAAAGCTCAAAAATGAAGATTGACCTAAGCTATTCTGTTCGCCGCTTTTGTTTAAATTACGCATCTTATAACAAAACTCAGCATAAAAGGAAAATTAAGCTTAATTTAAAGAGAAAAGGTACTTTATGAATCCATCGGCGTTGTAAATGAAACTTTTTCCTCGATAAGGGGATTATAGTTAGTACCATCTACTGACACTTTATCCAGATAATTTGTTCAGGTTTCAAAATACAAAAACAAACTGAATAAGTAAGCAATGATTTCGTATTGGTAAGAATATATTTTTGAATGATGACACATGTTGTCTCATCTACCTTTTGCTCAAAGAACAGGATTACCGCTTTAAATCCAATAGATAAAAAGAGAGCCACATGTTAATGGGCAAGCGACTTTTCGACAGTACATGAGAGATGTGTCTGACATTTAAAAAAATGTTCTGTTTGTAATTGATCTTCGTAGAACCTATAATTAACTACTTTTGTATATAAATATGTTTATTTAAAATAGGGAGATTACAAACGTATCTACAGTGAACAAACTCCCTAATTAACCGAATAGTAAAAACCTAATTTGAAAAACTGCGCTAAGATTTCCGCAGAAATGAAAAAGACATTTCCATCAATTCGATGGATGAGTCGCCATTTCTTGGAAAATATAGCAAGTGTGTTAAACCTAGACAAAGAAAGAATTTATTAAAATTCATTCAGTAACTTGGAATACACGTGTCAGCTTACAACTTGTAGTGATCAAACATATCACTGATTACAAAACAGAAAGATTGCACAAATGGAAAGTTCAGTCTAGAAAAATAACAAGTTTATTATCAAACCAGTGAAATGTCACTCTTGACTATAGGCTGACATTTGCGGTCTCTTTTGGCTATCTGTTTAAGTCATGTCACTGCGTGTGATTGATTTAAAGACATCTCACAATGAAATGAGACAACAAATTATTAAAAATGAATAGGAAATAATACATCTTTAGTATCCAACTAATAATGACGTCATTCATTTCTAAAACAAACAGGACGACGCAATATTGCTGGCAGACGAATGCCTATATACGTAAAAGGTAAACGAAGGCCAAGATATAAGATGACGCTATATTGACGAATGCCGGTATATGTAAAAAAAAATGAAGGTCATGGTACCACAAAAAAGAGACTTAATGCGAATTATAAAGCAGATTTTACATCTGTTCAATGAGTGCATGCGTCACTCTATGTCATTAGTCAAACAGTAACGCGCATCCGTGGCTTACCACAACCCATTCTAAAATAACCCATTCTATTATATCGAACGCTTCTCAACCATACGTTACCGCTGATCATGGGGCTCCCTGGACACATAACGAACAAAAATATGTGACATGTAATAGTCAGAATCCCTGGACATAAAACAATCAAATATCTGTGTAGAATTTCTGTAATATTGTTGACCTTTATAACCATATTTTATTTGTTTCCAATAAAAATCATATCAACGTGACATAAGATCGAATGAAGAGGATTGAGCAACGCGGTCTAGTTACACGTAGATTCATGGGTATTTGTTGAAAATTAATCAGAAGCACATGACTCAATACATTCTTTGATCTGTCTTTATTAGGGACGATGCTCATCTGTAATAGTCCTCGGCATTTCAAGGTCAAGCCAAAACACTCTTGAAACATATTCATCTCCTGAGCACAGATGTTATCAAGAAGCTATAAAACAAACTCGATGAAAGGAATCCGTGCTAGTAGGGAAAAGAAACTGTTTTTAATTACGTGGATTTAGTAGGTGATAAGAACAAACAAATAATAGGAAATTCTCTCTGAATTTGGCCGAGGTACTGGGAGAAGGGACGAACCACCCCAACTGAAACAGTCGCAGTGCTGAGTCACTTGTAATAAATTTATATTGATTTTCCTCTTTATATTAGCATTCGATAGATCGGATTGAAGGACTGGAAATAATCTGTAAATAATATATCAGCAATGACCGCACCTAGGAGCTAATAATGGTGCTGACTTGTATGACAAACAGAAGGCATTAAAGTATTATTTTTGCACTATGTACCAAAGAGAGCGCAGTAAGTCAAAATCTTGGTGCTGACTCGTGTGACAAACGGAAGGCGTAAAGATATTATTATTGCACCATGTATCAAAGAGAGCGCAGGAAGTCAAATTCTGAACCGTTATCTAATGTGTAGACCTAGTATAACATTCTCAGACTCTTACAATAAAATTTGTTTGCAAAAAGGATAAAGATATTAATGTCATGCGTAAATTGACTTAAAATACATGCATAAATGTATAAGCTTAAAAACACAAAGAAATTTGGAGCAATTCATGTCAGAAACATTGAAAAATTTCCCACGATTCGAGTCTTAAACTAATGAAATACGTGCTATAGAAGGCATGAAGCATGGCAAATTTTGCGAATTTGGATAATTGAAAACTAGAATAAATATGCCGTCCATATGGCTTTTACGTGGTATGAATGTTTTCTTATGACTCCATGTTTAACATTTGTAGATAAGTGTATTTATAAATACTGCAACAGATTGAAAACCGGTTTAATTAAATCACTTTTAAAGAAAAAATATGTTAGAATTTAATAGTTCATGTTTTAATTTACAAATTAAGAAAATTATTTTACTTGACGTGTTTGATATTATTTTTTCTACGTGAATCTGATTTGTTACCGCAGTTTAACAGGTACAGACAATGAACAGAGCAGATGAATCGAGAGCGCCAATTGCAAAATAACTTCGGCGCAACTATCTGCCACGCGTTCATTTACTTAGAAGGCAGGTGCCTAAAGGTAGAACGCCCACTCACATTCCATCTTAATGATGTGCTGGTTGCACATCACCAGTTCTCGACAACAAGTTAGATCTGATAACCTGTAATGCTGAGCGTACAAGTTATATCCAGGTAACTTTATGTACGAAGCGTGTGATGTTACTATGTGGGGTGTGATATTTTTGTCCAGTTCTGATGGAAGAAGTGTATATTGCTGTCAACTTTGAATTTTTAAAAAGAGAAAAAATCGAAAAAGAACGGATGGGGGTCCCAAGGTTTCCACACGTTAGTGAGTCACTGGTCTTAATATGCAAACCCATATAATCCATGTTCATAATTCACTTTCAATTTTTAGACCAATATGCGATTGAGTATATGGGAGTAAAGGTGGAATTTTAATTCCGTTGCGTAGTACAATGACTTTTCCTTTCAGTTTAAGCGGGAAATGTAACGTTGAGCTTTCGCAGCTGCCAAAAAGTAATTAACATTTGCATCAAAAGGACTAATTTAGGGACCGACTATTCATTTATGTTATTGGCGGTGGGTGTGGGGAAACTGAGATCTTTTGGGGGAAAAAAGAAAATAAAATGCACTCACTTAAAACGAATGTCAACAATCAAGCAAATAGTTTGGGTCTTGACTTCAAATCACAGCTTAACAAAATCACAGCAATACATATATCATCATAATTTATACAATCAAAATAATAAATATGATGGAAAATATCAAAATCCAAACGCATCCTGAAAAGATTTCATGAATCTAAATAAGGAGAAAAGATAGGAAGAAGGAATATGAATGGATTTTGGGCTCACGTTTGGTGCCAGATGAGCTTCAAGGGGACGGAGGATACTTTTTGAAAGAGGAAAGGATTTTAAGATTTTAATATTCCTATCATATTAAACTAACGTATACATGACACGGTATCTCTGTCATAGAATATATCACCAAAGCTAGAATATATAGCCAAATAGGATAGCGTTACGCTCGGCCCAAATTGTCTGGTTTGAAGTATATGCGTGCTACAAGTCCGGGAACAATTACTTTTTTCAACAGAGGTCATGTCATAAACACATGCCTATCTTTAAACTTGCGATATGTTAGAAACGGAAATAACAATTTGAGCATGCGCGAGTGAACCAAAGACATGTGTGAGCAAAGGAATATTCTGCTAGCTGTTGAAGAACCTCGTTAAACTACGTGTAGAATACAGCTTGTGTTTGGAGCCTTTTGAAGCGAAGGATATTGACGTCACAAAAATGTTCATAAAAAAATCAACTAGATGCTTCTACGCATGACAGACGAAACATGTCGTGAAAGGGTACGAGAACTACATTTACCTTCGTTAAGAGAGAGGAGACTGAACGCGGACATGGTCCAGGCATTACTGATTCAGCACATAGTATTTGATACAGATGTGATATCAAAAACAGATAGATGATCAGAAAATAAAGCAAAAGCGTTACAAACGCCAGTCCAGGCTGCACATCAAACGGGACTGCTTCAATTGACGGCTGTTAACATTTGGAGTTGTTTCTGAAAATAATGTTTTTGGAGCTAAGCCATTACTATTCTCTTAGAGAAGAACAACATAAACACTGTGGATGTTTATATAATTTAACTTTACAGGAGATCAGCGCTGAAAAGATCAAGCTAATGACAAATAACCCAAGTGGCATCCAAAAGGAAATAAGAGTGAAAGGACATAACCTAGTGACAAGCTTCAAGTAACTAGGTACTAGGGCCTCTGATGAAGGTTCCAAACCTAAAGCTGAAGCCTATATTGAAGGACAGCAACTTCACGCTTGCCAAGATCATGTTTATGCGCTTTCTCGTAATGTCCATATTTCTGTACGCATGTGAGACATGTACCATGACAGCAGAACTAGAGAAAAGAATCCATGCCTTAGAGATGCGATGTTATCGAAGGATCTTGAACATCTCATACTCAGATCAAGTTTCTAAAGAGAAGGTGCGCATTAGAATCAAAAGTGCAATTGGATCACATGAAGATCTGCTCCCCACTGTAAAGAAACGCAAACTAAGATGGTATGGTCATGTCTCACGCTCATCTGGCCTATCAAAAACAATCCTACAGGGTACAATAGGAAGAAAGAGAAAACGAGGAAGACAGAAAAAGAGATTGGAAGATAACATCTAAGAGTGAACAGGCACAGACTTCGCAAAGTCCCAAAGAGCAGCAGAAAACAGGGCAAAATGGAGAAAGCTTGTCGCAAAGTCATCAGTGGCGCCCCTACGACCAGCCAGGTTACGGGAGAAATGAATATGTTATTTACTACATGACCCTTGCAATCTATGATCATAAAAATTAACACACATAAGATAGACATACATAACGCATTAAAAGATCTAAAAAGAAACAAAGAAAAGATTATCATTTGTATCCGTTGGCAATACTTCCTGGCACACACATCCCCATATTAAACCATATAACTTTTAAACACCAGCATATTCACAATGACATTCCTTTCAATGGTTTGAACACTAGATAACTTCCATCTGCGAACATAGATATAATGACGATGAGATCCATTTCATTCACATTTGTGAACACTCACGCGTCTAGCACTAGATAATTTCTTTATGCACGCACAGATGTAATGATGATGACATCGTCAGGCTATTTATTTAGATCGTATATTTCACATTTCGGTAATCGATTTTCGTATATTTTCACATATGAACACTACATTTTGGCAACGCTCTAATAATTGCAAAGTGGGACATGATGTTTGCTGTACATAACTGCTTCCCTTTTACTTTCAAAACCTAAAAAAAAAAATTCAGTAGGGAAGAGCATTTAAAGAAATCTAACTTATTTATAGCTTATACTGGAAAGGATAGGCAGCAAAGGAGTATGAGAATGTTGAAAATCTATTAAATGTGTGATGGAAGCAGATAAAATCTCTCTAAACAAAGTCGGTTGGAGATTGGAGATACCGCAATAGCAACTTTGAAGAGATTAATGAGCAATATTGTCTTCACTGGCAAAATTCTTTCCGCATACCACTTTTGTACACTGTGTTCAAGCCCCCAAATATTTGTATTCGTTTTATTGAGGTACATGCTGCCTGAATTTGTTCATGTTCGTCTGTTAGATCAACAAATTACATCCCCACAAGATGTGTGTAGTGTTTGGAAGAAAGATATAGGGACCGTATATTCTAGATAAATTATGTGTTTGGAGGGTTGAGTGCAAACATGCTTGCTGTAGAATTGTCAATCACTGATAGGATTATCAAATGGCTTAATAAATGGGATTTCTTGTAATTATCAGTCATGCACAAGAAAGAAGCATAGACGACGATCGATCAGCAATCATATACTATATAACTTGTCACAAAATTCTGATCTATCCAAAACGACTTTAGTGTGTATCAAAAACAATAAATACAAAATAAATACATTCACTAGCTTGGTTACACAGCATTAAATACCAATGATAATTTTTTTTTTTTTAATCTATGAGATGAAAATATGTACTTATGATAAAAAATGAACAGCTATAGATGTTTCGTATTTTGTGTTACTGTAACACGAGTAGGTTAGTTAGTTCTTAGGCAATTGGACTGACGTGCCTTGCCCATGGACGCATCAAGGTAGCGGATCCACTCTGATCAAATGGTAGGATGGCCACCATTACTCGCGTCTAACGACATAAATGGAACTCATCCAGCCTGTTCTATATCCCAAACAGCAGGGAGTGAATAATGATATGACACATTCAAGTAAACATGATATAGAATTCAAACAGCTATTAACGCTGCCATTACGGATCACCGCGAGGCCAATTTTTAATTTTTTTTTAATAAAATTCACCAATAATGTTGATGTCATGTAAAAGAGGGGCTTATTTTGCCCCTGAAGTCCAGCAAACAGACTACGTTTCAGCAAAATTTTTAATGACTATATTATTGTTCCATCAAGGTGAAACGAATCCTTTCAAATAATGTTTACAAATCAAGTCCATGCTAGGATATCGGAAGTATCTTCAAATAATAAAGCATTAAATAACCGGATTATATGATTTAAAAAATTAAATAAATTATAATTCAAATAAACCTTAAGGCTCCAATAAAAACAAATAAATTCAGGGGGAAAATTAACCATTGAGACCAAGCTAAACAACACAAAGGGATGTCTACTGTTCCACTGAAAATTATTCTGGCTACAGCGGGGGTGTCCTAACATTAGACTGTCACCGGGCATCTGGAAGAAAGGGTCTAATAATTATCGTTATTAAGAATCTTAATATTTCTTTACAACCGTCATAAAAGTGAAATGTAGAATATTTATTAATTTACTAAAAACCGCTAAGAACAAAGTATTTAATACTGCTGTAGAATTAATGAAAATCCGTGAAGATACATCCCATCTTTTATTGCAGAAAATGCCAATGTCATCTTCATATAAAATGTCCACTTTTCATTTTACCTTCATAGAAAATGCACATGTCTCATTTTACATTCATAGAGAGATAACCCATGCGAGTTAATGGGTATGAACAGATCCCTAACGTTTTCTTTTGTATAAATAATCATCTGCAAGTCATGGTAAAATAAAAAAATTAATTTTTACGGTTCATTGAAATACCGATCATGTCAGAGCGATCAAATATTGTATATTCCGTCGCTACCTGACCAGCTGATTGTATTTGTCAGTTATTTGCACCAACACTAACAAATAGAGCAATATAATTCTAAAATACTTGTTTCGTCTGAAGTCAAACAGCAAGACATTCTCACAACAGTATGACCTAAAAAGGCTTAAATTGTTGCATTCCTTATGTTTGAAACGTGTTCGGCTATCGAGTTTTAAATTTGGTTGGGAATTTCAACTTGTCTTTCAAAGATAATTCAAGGCATTTTTGCAAGCATCAATTAACCCATCCATCTTTATTTGCTCCTTTAAATGATTAATAACAACATGTATAAATGATACAGATAAGGGAATGACAAGGGCATGAAGTACAGTTACATATATAAATCACAAACGCATGCATATATAAATAAGAACGCAAATGTGTATGTTTGATAGGTATGCTTCCCCGTACCACACCAGCGTCACCCGATGAGGCATGTTTCCGGACATTCGGCGACCGCTGTGGTCTTCTACTATGTGTTTTGAGATCTAACTGAGCCCATTTTGAGGGACTGAATAACACAGTCAATTTAGGAGGCATTAAGCTCCAATTTTAAGGTCAGAATTGTCCATCCAATGTGCAAATTGCGGAGACGTATTATATTAACATAAACTTGGTGTCTTTATCTACAGATACATCAATCATTTATTTTACAACACTGCATGCATATGAGATACAAAATACAAGCTACAAAATTAATTAAATATTTCCTACAAGTAAATGCAATTGACCTAGGAGACGTTTATCATCTTTAGTGATAATTTAATAAGGTTCATTAATGACGGCTTTTTGCAGAAGGCAATCGATCAACGGCTGAGTTACTACGCAAATTACGTGAATGTATGAATTTAGGGGATGAGAATTGTTAATATGTATGAATTTAGGGGATGAGAATTGTTAATATGTATGAATTTAGGGGATCAGAATTATTAATATGTTAATCAAACGACGATATTGCTATGTATGCTCATTCAATTTAGTTTGGACGTAGACCTGTGTCTTAATTTCTAATCTTTGATGTTTTAAAGGCAACTATTTACAGAAAACTGAGGGTTTCAAGGAAATTGTTTATCCTCGAGGCTTCAATGCAAAGTGTTTAACTCTGAAGTTTTAAAGGAAATTGTTTACAGAAAACATTCTTGAAGCTTTAAAGGCAACAGTTTACGCTTTAAAGGAAACTGTTTATGAAAAACTTTGAAGCTTTAAAGGAAACTTCAGCGGAAATCCGACAAGTTTTAAAGTTTGACTAACGCACTGAATTTAATAAACAATTGTATAAAAATCAAAGAGATGTATAAGGAACCTCATTACTGTATTAATACCCTGAACAACACAAAGGGAAAAATCCACGATGAACACATTGTTTTAATTATTAAACATGATGCATTAGTTTCTAATTATTTTATTAATGTACGTAAAACAAGTAAATGCGTCAGTTATTTGGGAACATACTTGAAGGAGGCAGGACTGAGTTTTTCCTTTTCTTATTGGGTGCGAAATATCTGGTTTATACAAGTTTTCTTTCTTACAAACACACGTACTACACTTAGTTATTTGTCAAATATTTACATAGCTCTTAATGTATCTGAAACTTGATTTCGAAACAAAGAAACAAAACTTGATTGCATAGTTGTTACTTTTTAGAGTGTTTTCTTCACCCCTTAGTTAGTCCTTAAGCTTGAATAGGACACATGCCGGTGTTTTTGTTCTTCCAATGTGATGGGACCATGGAATTTGTTCAGGCCATGGCACAGGATCTGAAGTAATTCTTATTCCGTATTTGCAAGAATTATGAACTCGGTCATGTCTTGACCTTCTTCTGGCGAAAAGAGTTTGAACTAATACACTAAATTTCATTTTAAAAATGTGAAAAAAATCAAAGAATGATACAATGAACCTGAAGTATTAACACCTAAAGGTGTGTACCAAACTAATATTTGTTCTGCCACATTTTTATGGCACAGAAAAAAATACTGTCGTATCAGATCATTTGAAGGCATGAAATGCTATAATGCTGGTTCTTACAAATGATTACAATTTCTGTGATATAAGAAGAAGGGGGTGGGTGTTTAATTTAGATTTATCTTTCTTTCCTTGACTGCTCCTTCTAATATGTAAACGTCCTGAGTTAAAGAACAATTATTAATGACCAGATATTGGAGTTAAAGTAAGTATACTGACAAAGAAGATCAAAGTCATGTTTATTTCTGACAGCATCCAAATCACTCAGGTAATGCTAGCATTTGCTTGTATGATGGTTTACAGTTCAGTGACTGAAGTTTCGACTTTGCAAAGAGTCTAGCTAGGTTCAAATCGTTATCGCTGCGCTAACAACAGAAATTAGTTTATTTTGCAACCTTTACCCAGTTTCTCTCAAATCAGATGAACTGACTCAAGACTTGGGGCAGTGAACGCTATTGCGAATAGGGAAGAAGTGGGTTTCCTTTCAGTCCGTCTTATACTACAGTGTCATCTCGGATGCAGTGATGAAATAAATTCTAAAAGAAGAAAAGTCTTTTACTTTTCATAATCAATAATTCTTGTATTGAAAGACATGCACAAGTATAACCTCTGAATTTACGAGCCATCACAAGCACATCAACACTTTCTGCGTTGAACTTAATTTGGATTTCTACTAAAGTTATTAAGAACTTTCATTGTTAGGACTTGTGTGGGTAATTTTAGAATTATTTTGGGATTTAATTCGCAATACCCAAATATGTTGCTTTTCACTCTTTTCAGTTACTTATTTGAAGAGCATTGACTCGTAACAGGAAATTGGGCGCTCTCTTTTGGATACGAATTTCTCTAAATTTCAGAAACTTTTGGTTTTGAAATTTAAAACTGACCTTTGGTTTTGATTTTTCTAAGTCTCAGGTATTATTTTACATTTTAGAACTGTATAGAGAAACCAACAAGCGTTTACAATGTCATCTAAAGTGGAGAGTATTATTTCAAATCCTACCCAGGATAGGTTAGAGTCCTTGAAAAATGGATTGCTTCACCTTGCCAGGCAATTGCAATTGCAGAAAGTATATACGCTAATGCAGATAAAGATGCAGAGAGAAAGAGAAAAGGTAAAAAAGGAATTTCAATTTAGATTAAAAGAATTAGAGATGGCAAGTAAATTACAAGACCTCACTTCACACACAAATTCAAATTTTGATGTTACTAAGAATAATTGGTTAGTACCTTCTTTTAAAGAAAGAAGTCGATATATATTTACCTCATTTTGAAAAAACAGATTGCTGAAAATTTGAAATGGGCAAGGGAGCATTGAACTATCAAATTGTAGTTCCAAAATCGTACAGACAGGAAATTCTTAGTTTGGCCTATGAAACTCCTTTACTTGCCATTTAGGCCTCAATAAGACTTATCACAAGGTCTTGAATCACTTTTATTGTCAAACAAAAATTAAATGTGATGTTTATAAATACAACATATCTTGTCACACTTGTCAAATGGTAGGAAAACCCAACCAGAAGATACCTAAGGCTCAGCTGCAACATATTCCTGCATTTGAGGAACCATTTAGCAGAATAATATTAAACTGTGTCGGTCCCCTACCCAAGTCTAAGTCAGGCAACCAATACTTGTTGACCATAATGTGTGCGTGTACAAGATTCACAGAAGCAATTCCTTTAAGGAATATTAAAACTAAAGCAATAGTAAAAGCGTTGATAAAGTTTTTTTTATACTCAATTTGGCCTGCCCAAATCTGTCCAATCTGAACAAGGGTAAAATTTTATGTCTGGACTTATCCTGCAAGTTATTCATGAATTAGGCATCCAGCAATTCAAGTCTTCATCCTATCACCATGACAACCAAGGGGATTTAGAGAAACTTCATGAAACATTGAGAAATATGATTAGGTCATATTGTTTTAATACTGAAAAAATTGTGATGAAGGTGTTCATTTACTGAAACAGTTCAAGAATTTGTAGCATTTAGTTCCTTTCAACTAGTTTTTGGACACCTCGTGGACCGCTAAAGTTATTAAAAGAAAATCTTCTGTCAAATGAAGATACAGAAATTGATCTTCTCGATTATATTTCTAATTTTAAATACAAGTTGTCAAAGGCTTGTGAGGATGCAAGAACTAAAGACGTTTTCAGCCTGGTGATAGAGTTCCGGCCCTATTGCTCATACCACGAAATCTACTTCAGGCTAAGTACTTTGGTCCTTACACAGTTGGAAAGAAAGTAAGTCATTTGAAATATATCATCAATACTCCAGGGAGGCAAAAACAAAAACAACTTTGCCATATAAATATGTTAAAGGAGTATGTTGATAGAGATAGCCATGTTTAAAATGCAATCAATTTAGTTGTACCTCTCCCACTTGTGTGAGGATTTTAGCGATGGGATGCAACCAGACTGTGGTGACTTTGGGGTAACCAGTCATCGGAATTGAGAAATTATGAATAATCTGGACCAGAAAAACTTTCACGTGTGAGACAAGAAGAAAAGAACGAACTAAGACAGCTATTACTTGAATATGAGCACTTGTTTCCAGATGTTCCTAAAAGAGCAAATAAAATCTATCATAATGTTGAAATTGCAGATTCCACACCTGTGAAACAACATCCATACAGGATGAACACTCTCAAACAAGAATGTTTGAAAAACTAAATTCAGCATTTTTTGGAGAATGAGTTCGTAGAATCGAGTAAAAGGGACTGGAGTTCATCATGCATTCCTGTATCGAAACTAGATAATGCTTTCCGTATATGCACAGACTACAGAAGGTGAATAGTGTGACCAAACCAGATTCATTTCCATTGCTAAGAATTGATGACTGCATCGATAAAACTTGAAATTCAATATATGTCACAAAATTTGACCTTTGGAAACGATCGTGGCAAATTCCACTGACGGAAAGGGCAAGGAAATTGTGACATTCCTCACTCCAGATGGACTTAATCAAAATAAAGTGATACCGTTTGGGATGAAAGGTTCGCTTTGTACATTTCAACGTTTAATCAAAATGTGTACATCTGGTATAGATGACTGTGATACTTACATCGATGATGCTATCTTTTACAGCGACACACGGAAAGATCACTTAGAGACAACTCTGAATTTCTTTGACAGATTCACTGATGCAAATTTTACAATTAATTTATGCAAAAGTGAATTTTGTCGTGCTTGTGTTACATTTCTAGGACATATCGTGGGCCATGGACAAGCTAAACCTATAGATACTAAGGCCAAGGCTATCTCTGAATTCCCTGTGCCTATAGTAAAATGCAACTGATACGATTTTTGGATATGGCTAGATACTATCAGAAATTGTGTTCCCTTGTTTCCATAATTGCTAAACCCCTGACACAATTATTGAATAAGAAAAACAAGTTTTATTGGTCTGAAAAATATCAGGACTCTTTTGACAAGTTAAAGGCCATACTTAAGAGTGCACCAGCTCTTTCAGCTCCAAATTTCAGTCAATAATTTAAAATGTCTGTTGATGCAAGTAATGTTGGGGTTGGTGCAAAAATGGTGGAGATAATCCATTTCGCTATTTTCCTAAGAAATTAAACAAGCACCTGAGAAATTATTCTACAATCGAGAAGGAATGTTGGGCTTTGATATTGGCTTTGCAAGACTTTGAATAGTGTATTAGTTCAGCTCCTTCTCCATTATTTTATTTAGTAATCACAACCATACTTTCATTGGCAAGATGAAGAACAAAAATCAATGATTATTGAGGTGGAATTTGTTGTTGCAGGAATACAATATTGACATCAGGCACGTCAAAGGAAAATAAAAAATTATAGCAGATTCATTCTCACGTGAATAAACATATTATATCATTTCGTGAATACTTTGTGTAAATCATAAGATTTCATCTTATATAATTTTGTTATCAGATGTACATTTGACTAATAGTTACCAGAAAGCTTTATTGAATAAACCTTTCTTTTTCATTATGAGGGGAGGTACTATGTATATTTAATATGCTTTGTTTGCAAGGTAGTTTTTTATTTTTGTTTTTGTTTCATTAAATGCTATTGATAAAGTAACATTGTATGTTGGGAATTCCCTTGTCCAAAATCAAGTTCATTTTCTACTTGACCTGAATAATTGCTTCTTTTGATTCTGTAAGTAGCTACTACATTGCTAATTAGTTTCTCTATGTGTATGGTTTAACTGTTAGGATTATTAGTTTTGCCTGAGCTAAGGACATTATGTTTACCATGTTTTTTATAATAATTATTTTATCCTGTAAATATTAGGAACCTTGTGGAAGGTCATTTTACATTTGGTAATAGGTGTTTTAGAAAATGCCAATTGTGACCTGAGGTCGAGTAGAGGAGTACATAATCTTCTTTTTCTAGAAATTATTTATTCGTACTTCACGATCCTAGCAGAATCAATTGTATTATTGTGTGTTCAGTAATTTATTTAGAATGAAATTTACTTATTCAACTTATTTATTTACTGGAAATATTCAAGTGCTCTTCAAAAATAACATTCTTGGAAATGGAGCATTGAATTACAGGAAATTTTCAACTAAGAATATATTCTTGGATTATATTATTGTGATCCAACAAAAGACTGTTGGCACATCACCACTTCCAGAGGCACTACAGGCGCATCAACACTTCCAGCTTGGATTTAAATTTAGATTTCTACTAAGGTTTATTCAGAGCTTTAATCATTCGGACTTTTGTCTGTAATTCTAGGATTATTTGGGATTTAATTCGCTATACCGTAAGTTCCTCTTTTTACATTTTCACTTTGTATTCTAGGGAAATACATTATTTCTTGCATTTTACAAAGATTGTTGCTCATCACTCTTTTCTATTACTTGTTTTATGACCATAGAGTCGTAATATTCGAAACACGACTATTTTGTTTTATAAGTACAGAAATGAGAGAAGCTCAACGAGTCGGTGGTTTTACGACGGATAAGATGTGCTGCGCAAACAAATATATATTTCCGTTGCGTTTTTGAACTTAGGTGAACACGGAAGGCTTGGATGAGATCTTTATGGATAATAACTACAATAATAAAATGGATTCTTTCTATAACTATGTATTATTTTAACGTCTTCACGGATCGCATTAATTTTTCTCTTCATTTTAACGATCTTTCAATGAATGAAATATAATAGAGACTGCCAGACTCTTACCATATTTGTCTTTTATGCTTGGGAAACATGTTTTGTAAGAATGCAGTAATTTCTTTTATTATCGGTACAGATTTTAATTTTAAAATATCGTTGATTAACATATTTTGAAGGACGCGTGTGCCGAGCATGTAATGATTACATATTTTGATCGGTAAACAGCGTTTTGAGGAAACACTGAAAACTCCAAATGATAACAGGTTGAAAGCAATTTTAGTCAACGGATCCTCAGATGGTGTTCTCACTTTCTTTTCGAAACACCATTTCTATGAAGTTCATTTCTGGATGACTTTTAGTGAAACACCTGATCATTTTCCCATGAATCTGAAAATATTATTGGAAAACTATTGAAATTTTTGGGCTTAAACCAGTAGTTATAGCAGTTATTTGAACCTATCAACATTTGGGTCAAAATTCAGGCAAAACGGACTTAATTGGCAATTGAAAAACGAGTTTGTGCATGCAGTCGTGTTCTTTATCAACTTCATCGAGGGAATAATTTGAGAAACTTTGGTCACCGGAAAGGTCGTACTTAGATACCAACAGGATGGAATTCGTTGTAGCACTAAACTTGATGTAGTAAAGCATTCACAGAAGCAAATTTGGAAGAACTGTATGAAACTTACGGTCAAATCACAATTTGAAAAGCATATCATTAATGTTCTCTGAAAATTTAGCCACTTTAAATATCTAGCTTTGAATTTAAAAAATGGAATTGAAACTTTGAACTCAAAATGCCCACAACGTTATTCATGGTATGTGTGTGGCATTGTCAGCCAAACGTCCCGTGTTGCTATACTTCATTTCTGCGCATTTTTAGGGCGTGAGAGTGACTGAAAGTACGTTACCTGAACACCGCGTTCAGAGTACAAAACTAAATCTAGCTGAAGTGATTGTTTTTTGAATCCGGAACCATCTCCAGTTTCTAGGTAAGTGCAGTACTGCGTGCTGAAAAACTCCAAAAACAACTAAAGTAAACCAAACCTTAGCTGGCTTTGACTCTTGCCTAAGTCATAAAATCAGCAAAAGCTACTAGAGTTAACCGTCTAAGTTCCGAATTCACCAACGTGTCTTAGAGGTCCAACCGCTCCTAGAACTTAGGTCATGTCTAAAAGTAAGTAAAAAATCATGTAGTATGATTAGAAGATATTTAAGTCTGAACTAAGCTTCGTCATTCAATGGTCTTGGTACCTTTAATGCCTTACAATGGTTGTTTCTTGTTAAATCTCTCCCAGCGTAGGGATAGGTAATATGTGTATCAAAAGAAAGTTCATTTGGCGAACGCCTCCCCAGTCAGATTCACAAGGAATGTTCTGACGTTACAGCAGATGAAAAGGTCGACATAGATTTTGTTATGGCTGAGAATTGTTAACCAAAACTATGACAGTATGTAAAAAGAGTTCTTTTGGACCCAGCAAAGAAATATAACTTTTATTGGAAATAGTTACCAAGATAGATAAAGGAAGTCATTAGGAAAAATTATATTTATAAAATATTTGGCTAAATTACGTGTACATGCTTTTTCAAACAACATGTAGTGAAAAACGAAGCCTGTTTTCTAATAGAAAAGCCAAAGGAATTCTTATCCATTACCCAGCACACGTTCTTTTAAATGTTTTATAAAACTGCTTTCAATCGTTAGGTAGTTTGTACTTGATGACTACAATGTTTAAACTAGAAAGATTCAAGTACTTTCAGCACGGAGTGTTTAGATGTATTCCCATACTCTCTCACTGACTGACACTTTTTATTACAGGTCCATGAGCCTAAACCTACATCGTAATTAAAATGTCACTGTACTCGTCACAAATGTAACCGTACTCGTCACATATGTTTGTGTACTAATGCCATATTTCAATGTACACGTCGCAACAGTTAACAAAACTCGTCATAAATCTTCATGCACTGGTTATAAATATTCCAGAGGGATATAGGGATCATACACTTTCCGCGAAGTTCAAAAGTTTACTTCAGGACGACAAAAGAGTATGAACCTAGAGGGAAAATCTGGAGTTATAAAAAGAGTCTGAAGCTAGATGCTAAATCTGGGGATTCATAAAAGTCTGAATGGAAATATGGGGATTCTAAGTCTTTATTGAAATCTGAGGTAAATGCATCAACTAAATAATAACATATCTATCATAGTCGGTATTCTAACACTAGGTGATAAAAAATTATATTCAACATGTAAGCTTTACCTCAAAGAGATAGCTTAAATATTACTGCTTTTGTGACGAATACACGTTCGGGCTTGTGCATAATATTGTAAGGTATAGAAAGCTGGTGTGACATGAACTGAAACGAGAATAGCGGTAACAAAGTCAGCATAAACAAAACAAATGTGCCATGCACGGGACATTATTGGCAGGAAATTCAAAGAACTTGGCAGCCTGAAGTTTAGCCTCCTGGTGACGGAACAGTTGGAGAAAGCCTCATCAGACGGGCAGAACGTATGCGACAAAGTAACTGAGCTAGCAGTCGTCATTCAAGTGGCGGCCTATTTCAGAAGAGCAGAAGAGCTGGGGGGTCGCCGCGAAGCGGCCGACAAAGAATGCGCATCTGCCCAGAAAAACACGAAGGTGCCTGCTGTGACATAGCATGCGGGGCTACGACGGTCAACTGAACTTACTGGCCACCAAACAGCCTCCACGGAAAAGATCAGGGCCATCCCATGAAAATGGAAATATACATAGTGTTCTCACCGGGGCAGTTGCAGTGTGTCGACATCCTTGAGTTTACGAACTCCTACAAACTGGCCAAGGTCGGTAAGGAGAGGTTTCGCGCCATAACACAGTACACAGGGTTTGATTGTGACCTTCCGTTTCCTACAGTCCGCACTTGCACGGACTACGTGAAGGCAACATCAATGAGCGCACGATAAGCATTTTAGATGAAAACACAGTCGGGTTAATATACTTGAGTGCACTGTTATCCATTAAATAAAGCACTAGAAAACCTCACACAATGAGGACACACGGTCCTGGCGACAGTCCTGTCGATTTCTTCTGACAGTTGTCTGGCACCTCTTCGGAAACTCATAAAAGGGAGGTTGACAATGCTGACACGAACGTGCAAAGGGCAGACACCAGTGCTACATTAAAAGTCGTGCAACTTACGGTCAACAGAACCACGTCAGTTGGTAGGGTTACGGCAATAAATGCCTATCACCGGACTATACTTCACTAATCTTCACCAGAGCAGCGGTGACGTAACATGATCGTCGCTTTAAATCCGTGTACAATGGACCTCACATGATAGTCTCAATTAGCTTAAGGTCTGTGTTTGCTGACAAAGGCACCACAAGCTATGAACCTCTCAATGTCAACACACAGCCCACGGGATTCTCTTCCATTCTAAACATCTTCAGCGATTAATTTCACGTTGTTTAAAACAATAGCTATTGTTGAGTAACCAGACACAGACAAGAAACACGAATTATTAGTACCGCATGAGAATTCAAAATATCAATGACTGAGTATTGATGCAGCTAGCAAAACAAGTGCCCGACTGAGTGCAAGAGTATCGGCGCCAACATGGGGTTGACACGTACGGATTCAGAATGAATTAAAACAAGAAGGCAAAGAAGCTAGACATCGAACATTGGAACCACCCGGAGCACCCTAACTCAATCCGCGTCCTTTTAGGGGCCATTATGCTTTCACAGTTGGCGCAACAAAATTAAAAGTGCTGCCACACAGTGATAGCTTTGTATTTCGCGAAACGCTCTTGGCAATAACCTTTCGTTCGGGGTATGTAATGCAATAACTCGTCTGACCAACAGAAAAAAACCGCATGTTCCTAGAAAAAGATATATTCTGTCGCATTAATGTGATTGGTCAGACAAACAAGTAATCACTAAAACTGCGAGTAGATGTCACTGTGGTTGTTACTATTGTGGGCGTTTTGAAGACCGTGCTATTTCCTCGACTAAAGATACTAAGGGAACAGACGTTTCTTTCACATCATCGTCATCTTGCCAATCCACCACGGCGGCAGGTTGCAGATACGTTAACATGTGCCCCGTTCCCGCATCAATTAAATTTTCATATCAAGCTGCTGATAGAGGAATTACAATATCATTATACTCAGAAATCCAAGACTCAAGATACTCGTCAAAGAAAAATATTCGAGGCTGAAAGCTCTTTATAGGGATTGGAATATTGCCAACAATCACTGCTGTCCTCATTGCGTTTCCCTTTGATATAATCAATTTTAGATGTGGTCTGATTTCCGTAACTGGAACCTTTATTAGCCGACAATTTTCCATGAAAGCCCAACAGCATGAATAAAGTCGCCTGTTGACGGAAACAGAGCTTATCACAATTTCCATGAAGTCGATAAATACACAACCAAGAAAACGAAGCACAAGGCATACAATTCGATTGTAACTGACTGTTATATATATATATATATATATATATATATATATATATATATA
>JAECUM010043833.1:0-12102 GCA_016617855.1 Megalonaias nervosa
CATTCAACACAGAATACAAGATGGATCTTTTTAACAAGTTGACAGACAGTTGGTGGTGGATGATAGATGGAGTCCATGTGGTGGAAAGACTTCAAATGGGGTGGAGGTTTGAAGTCAGCCTAGACTTTATGACAAGTATGAAAGTAGCAAGTTATGAACTACAAGGCATAATAGTGGAGGAAGCGGATAAGTTGAGAGGCTTCAACTATCCAAAATATGTCAGAGTAGGCACATTGAAGCAGACCCTTGATGTTATCACCAAAATAAGGTGTTTTTTGGAAGACACATTCATTTTAACAGAATGGCCTTTTGTAGAAAAAGGCTTAGACAATATCAAGAAAGCGGAAGACCTAATGAGAAAAGCACTGAAAGAAGACTGGAAAAGATCAAGGAAATGTGGAAGAAAGAAAGAAAGGACAAAGAAAACCAAAAAAAGAAAGAAGAGTTTGAGAAACTAAATCAGAACTGGATGAAAATCCAACAAAAATTCAGAGCTCTCGGACATCCTGACTGGATGCCCGAAGAAGAAAAGAAGAAAGGAATTATTCAAAAAGTCAGGACATGGTGGAAGAACAGGAGAAGATAAAAGAAGAAGAACCCAAAGGCCCTTTTCAGGGCCACTTCCAATGCCTCGAAAAGATCTTAATTTTCATTTTATCTCCACCCTAAACGAATATATATAAAACCCTTCCTCTACTAAAAAACACGAACGCTCTTGATTCGTGTTTGTCTATAGCCCTCTCTCAGGTAGCCTGACGTCAGAGTACTTCTCTTTTTGCTACATTGTTACCAGTGTGACGTCATGCCACCTGTCGCTTATACAAACCCACAGTCTACTAGTCGCCGCTCTACAAAATTTCCATTGACGCTATACAGGCCCAGGGTGTTCTAGTCCCTCTACCCAATTTTCCATTGACGCTATACAGGCCCAGGGTGAGATTTTATTTCTTGACGCTATACTGGCCCAGGGGGGGGTCTGTAATGCTAATTCCCATTGACGCTACGGTAACCCCATATACTACTAGTAATAATTAAAATACCTCCATCATGCACAATCAACTATCAAAATATTTGCATCTGTTGATGAGAGCACAATACTTCGAAAATTTGGGCTATTTTCATACTGCCATTTTGTTGCATCATCATCGGGGGGCCCAGAGTGGTCTAAAACACTCACCGTTACGGATCACTGCCATCTCACTTCTGTCTGCATGGGTTCGAGTCTCGGATTTGGCTAATGTGGTTATGTGAGAAAGCTTGCCAGTAGCTTCTCGTGGGTAGGTGGTTCTTTCCGGGGTTTTCCAGGGTTCTTCCTCTACCATATATACTGGCCGCCATGTATAGCCTATCCTGTGCTGAAAAATGGCGTTAAACCCTACAACAACAGCAACAACAACAACTACTACATCATCATCATATCTTTCAAGCAGCTGTGTGTAATTTTAGCAAAGTTAGGAACAATAACATACTTCATGATAAACATATTAGAGACAAAATAGCATATCATCAAAGGCCAGAAAAATGTACCTTTAAAATTTTGCAAACTGTAGGACCCGGAATTATTGATGACGCATATAACTTGTTGACCAAACCATTTACTATTTATTGTCCTATATAAATACAACAAAGACACCAGGAAGAAAATAATAGCCAACAGATAATAAAACTTGCTAAAACCTTTTCATTACACAGATGAATAATAATAATAATAATAATGAGGACTTTGTATAGCGCCTAATCTTTAGAAGCTCTAAGCGCTTTACAACATTTGACAGCACTTAAAAAACATATAATGATATGATTACAAAAATAAAAACAAACACCACGAAATTAGAAAACAGAAAACATGCTGTAAATATTTAAGGTAAGGAAACATTATTAGGTCTTTAAGTCTGTTCTTGCAGTTGAAATAGGTGAGTTTTAAGAGCGCTCTTGAATGAGATCACAGTGTCTTTGTGTCTAAGTTCAGTGGGCAATTCGTTCCATGTTGCTGAGCCCTGGTATGCAAAAGAACGTTGTCCATATGATTTCATTTTCATAGTGGGAATAATGAGAATACAAGTGTCAGAAGAGGAGCGTAAATATCTTGCTGGTGTGTATACATGGGTGAGGTCAGATAGGTATGTTGGACTGGAGCCCGTCAGTGAAACGCAGCACAGAGAACAAATTTTGTGTTTAATTCTGGATCGAATGGATAGCCAGTGTAGGGTACAGAGCAGGGGGGAGGCGTGCTCTGATCGTGGTACTCTAAGGATGATCCGAGAAGCTGTGTTTTGAACTTTTGAAGTTTCTGGAGTAGATATTGAGACGAACCAGACAGAACTGAGTTACAATAGTCCAGTCTTGAAAGTACTAAGGAACACACAAGTGTTTTAGTGGCATCAACTGAAAGATACTTGCGAATGGAGCTGATGCGTCTCAGCTCAAGATATGCAGCCTTGCATATGTTCATAACATGTTGGTGCAATGAGAGAGTACTGTCAAGAGTAACACCGAGGTTTCGTACTGACTGTGTGAATTGGTGTTGCTGATATTTATTGTCTGAGGTAAAGGATGTGAATGAGAAAGTCTTTGTGTTGTAATCAGAATGGCTTCAGCTTTATCATCATTCATCTGCGGCTTGTTACGTGTCATCCATGATTTCACATCGGAAATGCACCTCTCTACGCCTTGGATGGTAACTTCAACTTCAGTTGGATGGCTAGATTTGTATATTTGGGTGTCATCAGCATACAGTTGGTGAGACACTGGATGATGATCTATGACACCTAAGAGTGGCTGAGTGTATAGAATGAAGAGAACAGGTCCAAGAACAGACCCCTGTGGAACACCACAGCATAGATCAACTGGGATGGAGTGTTTACCATTTGCGGACACAATTTGTGTCCAGTTGACCAAGTAGGACTTGAACTATACTAAGGTCGTATCATGAATGCCAAATACATGCTGTAGACGGTGAAGTAATATATCATAGTCTATAGTGTCAAATGCTGCAGACAAGTCAAGGAGAGTGAGGACTGTAATCTTTCCGCTATTCAAAGCAGAGAGAAGGTCATTGACTACTTTCAGAAGAGTAGTTTCAGTACTGTGGCAAGGGCGATATGCAGACTGTACATTGCTAAAATGACTGTTTGATTTCAGATGAGATACAAGTTGGGATAGAACAACTTTTTCTAAGATTTTTGACATGAATTGGAGATTAGAAACTGGGCGGTAGTTCTTTCAATCATTATGGTCGAGTGTTGGTTTCTTCAGCAGAGGCTTTACAATGGCAGTTTTGTAAAATGATAGGAATTCCCCAGATGAGAGAGAGGTATTAATAACATCAGTTAGTGAAGGCAATATTGGATCCAAGCACTCTAGCAGCAGTGACGTCAGAATCGGATCCAGTTCACATGACTTTGGTGCACTCTTCATCACGATTGTACGTACTAAATCCATAGAGACAGGTTCAAATGTTGCTAACGGTTGCCGCTGAAATTCTGTATCGCAACTGTATGGTGACGACGAGTCAACTGAAATTGTGTTGTCAAGTTTATCTCTGATGGTTTGTACTTTGTCACGGAAGAAATTTGCAAACAGGTCCGGAAGGTCGACTAGAGAGAATGTAGCTGGAAGTGGTGTACATTTTTTCCTTGACATTACTTCGACATCTAAATGATGCAACCACTACAAAATGGATGGAAATTTGTGATTCCAAAGTGATACATGTAATTGAGTAGGAAATTCGATAATGCCAATTGGAATACTAAATTTCCAATGGGTAGCAGACGGCAGTGTTGATGACGACACAGTGACAGTGTCGTCAGCTAAATCCTTCTATGGGAACTTTTATCTGATATAACTAGGAAATAAACGTTGGAACAACTTCAGAGAAACAATATAGTCATTATGAGTAGTAAATCTAATGTATCGGTAGTGACTAGTCTACCTTGCTATTGTATTGATGCTTTAAATTATTAGAAGACACTTTTGTTCTGTTTGTTTAGTCTTGAGACCTTTACTGGAGTCCAGTAGAACCACAACTGCCAAAACGGCGGATCTCACCCCTATTTATACGTTTTGGGAACACACTCGGGAAATTCATGACAAAGTTTTCACGAATATGACTAAATATGGAAGAATTCGGAAAGATTAACCTGAGCGCCTCCTAGTGGAAAGCCGAGCGCCCAATACACACAGTAGTAAAAATGGCGCCCGATTTCAAACGATAAAAATAGCAATTATTTCACAATAAATTATACAAATATTCAACATTGATGATGAACAGTTTCATCACACTGGTGACGAAAAATTATGAATTTACATGAATATTACCTTAATCGTGGAGAAAAATGGATACAATTGCCTATTTCTTTCTCAGAATAAAAGGTAAGTGAAGACAGTTTACAATCTTATCATATACACACTGGGCTTAAAAAATTTTCCCCCAGATGATGAATATTTAAACAAATCATATTTATATGATTTACATATTGTATCAAGTTACTTTTCTTTTGTACAAGGGTCATATATCAAAACCTGTTACTACAGTCACTATGATTTGCATTGGAAACAGAGGTACAACGTTCCAACATGAAAGGAATGTAAACAATAAAAGGAGATTATATATTATCTCAAACATTAATGATATATGCAAATGCACTTTATTAGGATATAAGTTGACAGGTAGTTGGGATTGTTTCAGTATATCCCATATTCGGAACCCCTAATGTTCCGGCAAGGATGAAGAGGCAAACATCGATTCAACTTTTTAAATTTTGAAAATATGAGGGAGAATGCCGGACTTTGTATAAATATTGATTTTAGGTTTAAAGATGTAGAAATGAACTTTCTTTCTTCTGTACATACCTATTCTTTTTCAATGAAGTTAATTTTTAATAATAATTACAACCGTCCCCTCGAAAATCAAACAAACATTTGTAGTTCTATTCGAATGTAGGTGTGCAAAGTAATTATCCGGTTTATTTAATCTGGAGCCGCTGACTGTTAGCTTGACAAATTTCATCGGCACACACGCAGTAATGATATTTCCACGTTTTAAAGAAAGTTTTTCCTTAGTGTGCATTTACTTTCATTTGATTATGCAACTGTTGACTGATAAAATTCGGCTTGTATGTAAAAACATGTACTTTAAGACATGCAAGCAGTTTGATAGTAAAAACACGAATTTCAATGCATGCGTGCAGATCAATAGTAAAAACATCCATTTCAAAGCATGCGTGCAGTTCCATAGTTAAAACACCCATTTCAAGGCATGCGTGCAGTTCCATAGTTAAATAACCCATATCAAGGCATGCGTGCAGTTCCATAGTAGATACATCCATTTCAAAGCATGTGTGCAGGACCATAGTAGAAACACCCATTTCAAGGCATACGTACAGTTCCAACGTTAAAACACCCAATTCAAGGCATGCGTGCAGTTCCATAGTAAATACATCCATTACAAGGCATGTGTGCAGTTCCATAGTAAAAATACCCATTTCAAGGCATACGTACAGTTCCAAATTAAAACACCCATATCAAAGCATTCGTGTGGTTCCATAGAAAAAACATTCATATCAAGGCATACGCACAGTTCCAAATTAAAATACCCATATCGAGGCATGCGTGCAGTTCCATAGTAAAAACATCAATTTAATGACATGTGCGCATTTCTTTTGCTTGAGAGTCAGCGAGTCCGAGATGACCACATTTGGAGCTAATCTTGTAATGTGAATCAGACAGTGACACACTGGATCAGAATCGCCGACATATTCCGATAGGCGGACATTGCGGGAGTCCATTACCCTCCCCCCTCACCTCATCAACAAACCCAACCTCACATTAACCCTTCCCGTCTTTGTCAACTTCCAGATAGATGGCGTTCCATGATAAGTACGTTGGCTGATTAATGATCACCAGTTTCATCGGCGCCCGGACAAAAGAATGGAACTAAAACCCTAATCTTTATGTTTTAGCATGGACTCGACATATAAGGATATGGTGAAGCAATATATATAATCCAATATGTTAGTTCTGTTGATTTTCTCCAATAACAATCAAAGATTTGGCTCTTTTTCTACTTATTTTGTGACTTGGACTAAGAGAGTCAGATATATTTTGTTTCTTATGTAGTGTGAAATCAAATAATTATAATTTACCAAATGAAAGTCAATGCTTACTATTGCGATAATAGTACCCATGATTTTATTCTGTCGCAAAAGTAGTAACCTTTTGGTGATAAAATGTGTGTGCTTGTACAGCAGAGTTTGTACAATACAACATTTTTAATAAATGTTGCTTAAAGTGTGCAGTTTGGTCACATAAAATCTTTCAACTCCATGCTTTATGTAACAATATTTGATGGATTGGATAGCATTAATGAATTAATTAGTATTTTAACATAAATACTGTTTAAATTTTGTAGAAACGTTGCCAGTCCGCCATCAGATGTACTACTGTTACTAAAGATTAAAAACTAGAAACAAGTTTAAACGAATTCTCTGAAACCCATAAACAGAATTTGACCAAATTTGATGGAAGATATTCTGGAATTATCAGTTTACAAATTTATAGAAATATTGTTGATTATTCATCAAATACGGTCACCGTTGCTAATATGGCCAAATTTTACAGAACTAGTTCTGGTATGAAGGCTTTTAAATTTATACAAATAATGCCAATCTGTCATGGCTGCTGTTAGTAAAATAGAAACATCTTTAAAACCTTATTATGAAAAACTGATTGACAGAATTTTCGACCAAATGACCTTGAACACCTTTCAGATGTATCGAAACTGCCGTTCCACCTTCAGATAAGGCTGTCGTCAGAGAAACATTTACACAACTTTAAGCAAACACTAAACATAATTAGACCAACCTTGACACAAAACTTCCTGGTAAAGGGGCCTATCCATAATTTTAGAAATGATTCTGATGCGCGACAAAAAGAAACCAAACAAACAAAACAAACCAAAACAACAACAAAGAAAAAAAAAAGACCCCCCCCCAACTTAAATTGAAACAATTATTATCTTTAATATTTTATCTTTATATATTTAATCAACAACATTGGAGAAATTTCAACAGACAGCATCCTACTGACCCAGCTGTACTTGCTTTTAGCAATTAGCCAGATGCATTTCCGGCGGACAATCTCAGGCCCTCTTTGTCCTCTTGTTTGCTTGCTAGGCAAATTAGGCATATGATTTGTTTGTCATCATCTAAACACATCTATTGAAGTGTGTGTGTGTGTGTGTGTGTGTGTGTGTGTGTGTGTGTGTGTGTGTGTTATTAAATGTTATAAATTCTGGGCTATTCCATTGCAAAGGACAAAGTGCTATGGATGCCTATGGGTTGAACATCTTACACAGAAATTTCTTTTTATAACGTGCGCAATGGAAAAATTACATGTACGTCAGTCGTCTGATGGTCGTAGTTCTCAAGGGAACTTTAATTCGATCCTCGCTATGTCTTTTAAATGGCATATTTCTAACTTTAATGAAGAGGAACTATTTTTTTCCCATCACCACTGCTTTTCTATGTATATGTACTTCATACATGCATTATATCATATATTTGTACGTTCTGTATCTTACATGAACATGATACATGTACATGTATATATTTTATTATGCTCTATGTAATATCTCCCGCATTTGATAATACTTCAGTACGCATTATATCCTATAACTTCACAGGAGAGGCTATTCATTGAAAAATGTCTTTGCTACACAACAGAGGGAAGATGTTGATACATTGATTTTGTATTCAAGAGACCAAGAAGAAGCCACTTAACTTAAAATGGGCGGGATGTGTGAATTCCAGTCTTGGTCTATATGATTCTATTGAAGTCATTTAGATATTTTTTTTTTCAGGTTTGGAAACTATTTGACATCAATAATTCTGGAAGACCTGGCCTAGTAATAGTTATCCATGTACTTCATGGAAAGATTTTATTGAAATTTAATGGCTGAAAAAGTATTTAGGACCCTTTCATAGTGAGAGAACCTGATTATAGGACCCTTCTAAGCCTAGATTTCTAGTCTCTAATTTTGATTTTTATTTTATTCATATTACTGAACTCTAACTCTTTTAAGAAATATGGCCATGTATTGGAATTTTCAAAATCCTACATAAAGTTGGGTTGGTTAATGTGCGCAGTAAGGATTTTCCCTTTAATTACTGGTCTAAACATTTAGTAATTTTTCTAAACAACTATCTAAACTAGGCGTATCTTGAGAATTCAGATTTTGAAATGTCTTGTCATTAATTCTCCTAAAGCTGCCTATAGTTTTTACTAAAACTGAATAGGCTAAAAAATGTTGTTGCAAATATGAACTAGCTCTTAATTTCTTTTTCCAACTCATTCGTTTGGTAGATCAGATGATCAATTGTCACAAAGGAGGTACTGTGGTACCTTTTAGAAAGAAGTATATCCTCTCCTCTTCTAAGCGGTTAATGGAATTTGCAGAAACTTGTAAGCTGAATAAATTAATGTATATGTGTGACTCCTTCTCCTCCTCCACTTTCTCTCCCACGATTACTCTTCTGTCGACTTCGACTGTCTGGGCTACAGTCTCAGTTCCGTCTCCAACTCTTGAAGACTTGGGACCCAATGGAACCGGAAGTTCTCTGCCCCCTAAAAAGCTTCTTGTGAAAACAGAAGGACGGTACATTCTTTTCCTCAGCCCTCTCATCTCACACTACACAGCCTATCATCAGATAACGGCTATTAAATTCCTTCGGTCACGCATTCGTTCACCTCGAGATACCCATACGTTTTTGCATGGTAAAACAAGCGTCATAATACAGCACGGTATCAATTACTTCTTATACATACATCAATAAATTCTGCAACATCAGTAGATATTCCTAATCCCCTTATACTAAACAGTATCACAATAATCAGACGCATTTCTTTACCTTACAACTCATACAAAGTACGCAAATATTCAAATACCCATGCTCTGATATATGCATACGTCCATAGTAACCAAACTTACATACTTGAACCATGTTTCCAAATTCACAATTCAAGCATGTGTAAATTCTAACATAACGCATTAATAAATGCACTAGTTTACTACGAAGTAACCTAAGAGCGAATTACAAAATTAATTCTGACCACAAGCTAACAATCTACATTATTCTGCCTCGCATCTAATAATTCTCTACGTAGGTTCAAGCCCATTTTTCAAATGCGCATGTAAATGAATTGCTACAAAGGTAATTCTACATACTAAGCGATCCTAGTAATTAAGTATACATACTACAAATAATTACAATTATGATGCCGTAATATTCTGCAAAAATCGAGTAAATAACTTACTGACCTTTTCGAAGCTTTGTCTTTCCTTAGAATCTACCTCTACGTTTTGCCGCCAAATTTCGAGTGTCTTCTTTCTCTGAGTAAACCCTATTGATCAATCGGGTCTGAATTGTAAACACACCTTCTATCTCAATTTTGATTGGATATCGCTGTGAACCGAGCCAATCAAACTTAGCGGACAATGACCTTCTCGCTGTCTGTCAAAGTGGGGACGGATAAGAACACGCCCCGTTCACCCCGTTGACTTCCTTTTGATCCTTGAACTAACCGTTAACACATTGGTGTGATAACGGCAAGCCTTTATTAAGTAGTGCGATCTATCGCCTTTGCCAATTCAAGTTTCCGGTCTCTGGTTGGTCATGGTAACCTTGCGTAAGAGTTAAACACTAACCCCGCGGAAAGTTTTGGAGATCAAACACAAGGCCGCGGTAATATTCCCAAAACAGGTAGATTATAGCTGATACATGACTTTATACCTGGGCTTAGTAAACGCGACAATGTTGATGTGTACAATTGGTCACACAGTCATGTTACTTAATATGTGGATGCATCTTCATGTGTACGGGTGGACACAGTCATGTTACTTAGTATGTTGACACATAATGATGTTTATAGTTGGTCACATAGTCATGATACGTAATATGTGGATATATCATGAAGTGTATAGTGTGGCACCGAGTCATGCTACTTGATACATTCATACATCCTGATGTGTTCAGTTGGCCACAGAGTGATATTACTTACTATGTGGATACATCTTGATGTGGTTACGACTCTACGGTCTTACACTAAGCAACAGATAAGAGCCAAAACCAACAAGTTTTGTAAAATTCAACAAAAATGTATTTCCTTAAAATACAAAGTGTAAATTTAACAAGAATTTACAGTATTATGCATTAAATTCCAAATTGTCATAAAAGTTATATTACAAGTCCAAAAGTATAATGGATTCCTAATGAATTCCAGTGGCGTTCCGATTGAATTCCAATACTAAATGCGCTGATGGCGCCAGTAGTCTCGAATGTTCTAATGCGGCAATAGCCTTGATGTATCACAGTGATATTATCTGAAATGTCCCTGAATGAATTCACAATAATCCCAAAAAATAGTGATTTAGTCCGAAAATATTGAGCACTTCGTAGATTCCAGTGAATAATTGAAATAAATAAATCCTCTTAATAAATACTAAACACAACAAAAAGACTGATTCCTCATTGGATGTTAAGATAGGAATGAGTATTTATAATATAATCAACCTTAATAAAAAAAAACCTAAGACACAATTTGAGGACCAGGATGAGGATCCAGCTTAATGGAAATTTACATCAAACTCTCAAAAATTTGTTTCTAGAAAATTCTAAGGTCCGAATGAAGGCTGTATCTAGAATTGAGAATTAGTAAACATGTTTACCTTATATGTCATTAGACATGTAGGTTCAATCACACAATACAAATATATATATATTATTAAAACTAATTTTTCATTTGATGAAGTTTTCATTAAATAATATTGGAAATAATTTCCACAAAAAATATGGAAATTAACTTTATTTGCCTTCTATAACTATATTCTATTTTGCCTCCTATAACTATTCTATTTTGATAAAGATTGCTTCCTTTACAACAAGGACAAATATTCTCTCCCATATTATACATGCGTATGCTAACTCAGCAGAAACAACACTCAGTGGCAAAAATTCCTAACGTTCTGTCTGACTTAGTAACCTAAGGTTTAACCGTTTTAATGACACGAATATAATGCTGATTAGGCGGATTATAATGTAAAGAACATATTCGATTCCAGGAGGATTGACTGAGCCTCTTTCTGGTTTGGGACGGATACACGCGCTGCTTGCATGATACTCTTGGTACCAACATCTTTACCAAATATGGCCAAGGGTATCTTGAACCAGTATAAATAATGCGCCGAGCCGCTTGTATCTTCAACTGTTAGTCCCAAAGCTAGAGAGGTCTCATCTATCTTCTTACAGGTAAGAATCGTTTGTGTTCGTAAAATTCTTAATGAATAAGTACCTTTAAAAGTTAAAGATTTCTGTGGTAACTTTCGTAGTTTGCAATATTCTTGTGAGTTCTCTTTTTATTTTAATATTATAATGTAATGGAATATTTAATTGTTTTTAAGAATTTATATTCATTTGTATTATGGTGAAAAGACTAATTCGCTACCAACTTCATGCTAAGATTTAATTTGGGAATAAAATATTCTTTAAGTAATAAAGAATAATGTTTAGTAATCTATTTCAAATTAGTATTTTATCTTAAAATTGAGTAAAATATATTTCTTTAGAATGATTGTTGCATTAATCGCAACTATTGAATTTTATGATCTTTGAATTCAAACAATATCTAATTATTTGTATTATATTCTAAAATACAGGAATCACAAAACGTATGAAGTTGGTAAGATCAAAGTAAAGTACTCAGTATATATCTTATGTATTTTTCAATATAAAGGTTTATAAGTTGTATCTCCGGAATGTGACTTTATATATCTATCTATATCAATTATATCAATAAAATTGTTAGTCCCAAAGCTAGAGAGGTCTCATCTATCTTCTTACAGATCCCGTACCCTCGCATTGCCGAGCTTTCCCCCAAGGAATGTTGTCGTATCTACACCGTTATGCGTGACACCTTCTTAAGAGAGCCCGAACTTTTTCTTCTCTCCGTCTCTGTCTCTAACCATGGACCGAGACAGTTCTTATGAGTAATTCCTTCTCATGGCAAGAAATGAGAAGAAGATTATGATAAAATCCTTATCATAATACA
>JAECUM010043836.1:0-22893 GCA_016617855.1 Megalonaias nervosa
TATATATATATATATATACACACACAAATTCAGATTGCTATGTAAACTTCAAACAGATTATCGCCACTTGAAATAGTTATATTGATTATGTTTATGACAATTATTAACTCATCATATATAGCTGTTTGTCACAGAACTAGACATTGTATACACTCGAACTACCGTCTATACTCGCGATTGAGTCTGGTCCGTCTGAAAACAACAAACACTATATACAACAAGAACTGCTAACTCTCAAGTACCCAGCGAACAGCGTACAAAAAATTACCTTCGGTACTGAAGGATTGGTATTATTCAGGTGTGTTATTCATGTAGAGTTTTCACAATTATAGTCAATATTCTTTTTGAAAAGAATGATAGATTTCCTATTTTATCGTTACAATATCGAGCTACAGTCTTTCTCGTGAAGAAGTGGTACGATTATGGGGTAAGTATTTGGTACGATTATAAGTAACTGGTACGATTATCAGGCAAGTAAGAGCGTCGTTACTAGATGACCGTTCAAATATCCAGTAGGCTATGCCGTCTGTGTAGGACTTTGTGTTTTAAGGCACCAATCAATACATTTAAGTTCTTTATATACTTCCTAGATTTTGTTTAAAGATTTCATGACATGTAGTTTCATTAGTTATAAGTTCAAACGCTCAATCTTACGTTACGCGCCATGTTGGACCCTACATATACACGCATACAAAAAATCACAATTGGTATGTTTCACACCAATTTGGACAACACACACACACACACACACACACACACACACACGCACACACACCCTTGGTTATGTTACACATTAATTTTTATACAACATATACACACTAAATCACAAGTACAACATATACACAAGAAATCGCAACTGTTTGTTACGCACCAGTTTCGACACACCATACACAAACAAGAAATTCACAACCAGTTTGGACAACCAGTTTAGACACACACACACACACACACACACACACACACACACACACACAACTTTTCGTTTTCGACGAATCCGTTACACAATTCGTAGTCTTTTGTAAGTGTAATTAATACAGCAGAGGAAGACAAACTGCTTTAGTACTTGCGCCATTTGTTTGGTTTACTTTGTTTGAAAACTAATGAAAAAGACTCAGCAATGATACTTATTGCCCCACACAAATATTCATCCCCACTACATGCTCCTTGCTAGCCATGTCTCCAAGTGTAACTTTCTCTTTAAGTTTGTACTTTCTGTCTTTCTTTCTTTGCCTGAGTTTTCTTCCCCTGTTGTATCGTGGTACTTATTTCATTTTTTTTATTTCCATTGTAAGCATATTAATTGTTTACTATGAAACCCAGGAAATATGTTCAAACATAAGGAAATCAGGTGAAGTGCACCACACCCTTAATTATTCAGATTTAAATCATCTCTTGATGATGGATATCAACTGAAATTTTAACTTTTTTAATGTCACAGTTGTTGACGATAAAAAAGAAAACAAAAGAGCTTTTACTTATTTTAAAGGGATCTCACCCTTATTTTTGCATATACTTATTTTAAAGGGATCTCACCCTTATTTTTGCATATATTTGAACAAAATTACTCCTCTGATTACACTAGTTGAAAATTCTTCCCTCCGTTTTCTGTAAATATACATCAATCTTCTGATCATAATTTGTTTAAAGATTTTTTTCATTTTATTCTTCTTCCTCATATTCATGTTCATATCAGTAAGAATATGTTGTTATTATTATTGTTATTATTATTATTATTATTATTATTATTATTTCTTTTCTTTTGTTATTACACAAGTATGCCAAGACCAATATTGGTTCACTAGATTATTCATTTTCAACTTTCTCACTAAAGGTGAAATAAGTGCCTTAGTTCGTCATTTTCCACCAAGTCTGGCCACGCCTGACCCATCCCTCCGCCTACACGATAACTGCGCCTTAAGAGACGGTTCTTCCTTACCCTCCTACAGTCAACCCAGGAAAAACAACTCTTCAACTGCAATCGATTCGTTTCAGCATGACAATGCGTTCCCAATAAATGTGTATTCAAAACAACTACAGTATAATATAGCATACTGTTGGAAAGCACACTGATAAGAAATTTTTGCTGGGCTAAAAATAAATGTACATGATACATAACAAAATTAAATCTACATTGCATCACCCAGGACCATCACATATCAGTTGGGTGTGATGTTGTGCACGCGTCTCGATGCAAAATTTATCTTCGGTGCCATATTTTAAAATTTACTTGAAGACTCGATTTTGTTCCATTCATTTCGGTATGTAAGTAGGACAATCACATGTCAGTTGGGTGTGATATGGTGCACTCGCGTCGATGCAAAATGTATCTTCGGGGCCATATTTGAGAATTTACTTGTAGACTCGTTTTCTTCCATTCCTTTCGGTATCTATGTATGTATGTATGTATGTATGTATGTATGACTGCCTGACTGACTGACTGACTTTCTTTATTTCCTCTTCAAAAGAGATTTCATTCAGTTATTTTTCATTATTACACTTTAAAGATTGGAACATAGCTTGACATTAATGGATTCGCAACACATTAAATCTATAGTATATATCTACAAAAGCCGAGAAACACAATGTCTAAACACATGTGTTAGAGAGCTCACTGCAAGCGAAAAATATAAGCAACGGAGATCAAGAGAGGGAAGGAAAACAAAAATAATTCGAATTATTACATTTGACTGGAACGATTTAGAAGGATTATCACACTGGCTCTCACTTGGAACACTTGTGAATATTTTTATGATTGGAATGAAATAAGTTCATTTCCCTAATATACTGAACAAGCATAATGTCAGATATCGTTTTCAAGTTCAGTTGCTCTTCTGTTCATTGTGACTATTCCTTCAGCCACCACACACATGAATGCCTGCCATGAATGATATGTATGTATGTATTCAGACCCGGCTGGTTGCGTGTGCGAAGTGCGCGATGCACACAGGCGCCTTTTCATGTCCTGTTCGTTTTATTCACAATTCATTCGAAAAAAAAATTTGTAAAGGCGCCAAACATTCATCGCACACACAAGAAAGACACCACGCGTCGGGCCTGTATGTATGCATGCATGTATGTATGTATGTATGTATGTATGTATGTATGTAAAGTTGTTAATGTTGATGATGATGATGATGATGATGATGATGAACCTGATTAATGTTTAAACACGTATAAGTGACACCATATCAGTTTCAAAAGAACTTGCTTTCCATGTTATCTAAATTTAGGGTAAAGCCTGAAGGGTACACCTTTTTAACAGACCATCAAGTACTCATGATATAAAGCCGGCTCCAGTTTCACAAAACATTTATCATTTTCTTCCACAAATAGTGAGTTGTCATCAATATATTTCCTAATGCTTAATTAGTGATAATTAAATTGTTACCAACATTCAGAAGGCATAAAAGATTAAATTAAGTCATAACATCCCGAATTCACCTGAATATAGGCATAGCACTGACGAAAATTTAAGGATAAAAATAAAAACCTTTCTCTTTTCTATGCCTCAAAAAAACAACAACAAAAACAGTATGTTGGAAACATCATAAGACAATGGAAAATGTAAACTTTGAGATAAAGTTGGAGAACATTTGTGATACAGTGAAGTAAGACATTTTCGGAATAGGATTATTTCACTTTTATGATGGAATATTTGAAAATTGTGAGATAATGTACAGATTCATAGTGCCTCAAAATACTCAGAAATACATATGGGCGTGAGAGTGGGTCCTCTTGAGTTAAATGTAGAATTTTGCTTCTTAATACTTTTTCATATTATACCGTGCATGCTTGCCAAGCCCTAATGATGCATATTTTAAACAAACGAACTTATATAACTTAGATAATGGAACTCCTTTTTACTAATTATGGAGTTCCTCTCACACAAATGGGTAAGTGTGACGCAAATTTAGTATATCTTCAATACACGGTAGGACGCATCGAAGACCGGGTTCAGGTGAAAACATACCTGGCAGATTTTCAAAATGCGCCCCATCCCTGCTCCCCACACCCACCCAACACACAAGCTCTTCATATCTTCTCCATTTGCCCCGCCTTTAATCCAGCCTTGGACACAGAAGATATTTCAATACCTCTTTCAAACTAGCTTTAATTTCTGGTGATCAGTTCAATTGTTTTCACCACCTTCTTACTTTGTCCCTCCAGGTACTTGCAACTGAGTGGTACAGAACTTTCTTTTCATTCGTTGAATACAAAATATGTCAGAAATGTTTTTATTTACTTCTGTTGCCATGGAGAAGTTTTACTTGATAGTTTGCATATGTTTTACCGAATAGATCCGTCTACTACTGTTAATAAAAATAAAACGCTTTTCTTCATTTTATTGGAATCACGTTATTAGGGAAGATACAGTAAGCGAAGTGGGTCATCGTTAAAATGTAATTAGCGTTGGAAACTGAATGTCGTAAGGACGGCTACCTTAAGGAGTGAAACCATTCTATATTTAACGTGGTAGGAGTTGGAGGTTGGATGTGGATTTTCTTTTTAAAAAATCCGGTTCCTATTAGCTTGAGAAAAAAAAATAGTCTAGCTCTGATATGATGGAAAATAAGCATCTAATATCTATTACGGGAAAATTATTTGAGTTATTTAATAAAAATTTTCCAGCTCGAAAGACCCCCCCCAAAAAAAAAAAAATGAATGGTCAATCCCTTCATTTGAGTTGTGCAGATTCGTAGATGACAATATAATCATTAAGTGAGGTCGGAAGCTCTGTAAGTTATTTACTTTAAATTTTGTGTGGACCGCAAATATTTGACATCATTGTGACGATGTTGGCTCGGTGCATTATACGTAGGTGTATGATTGAGCTTAATCTGCAATACACAGATCTGCGTCAACATTCTCAGGTAGGTCAAGGCGTGCACGCTTCAGTTCTCACTTCGTGTGATTACGTTTACTGTCGTCTGCTCAACGGACAATGCCAGATACTGATTGGGTGATGGAAATAATAAACATAGTGTGCGTGACTTACGTAGATCTGTGTACATTTTTAGTGTCCTGTTGCCTTAAAAATAAATACAGCTGAGTAAAGATAGATTTGATTACACGATATAAATTAGAAAATACACTCATACAATATACTGATTCCGCACATTCGTCATACGACCGCTTAAGGGCTGGGTCGTTAGGTGTGAGGAAAACGAACTATTTTTTTAAAACATTACCATATAGCGTTGTGAAAGAGTTGGTGTACTATACAAATCGGATGCTTCTTGTAGTGCTTTGTTTTCTTAGTGTGTCACTGACGCCTATTTTTACATTTAAGATGACTGTTAATTTCTCATATCTATAATCCTGTAATTTGTGTTCATTTCATATAGTTTATCCGTAATTGGAACCATCTTTCATTCGTTGAATGGATGTACCTTTAGAAATGTAAATTACGCTCTGATAAATTAATATTAGCTATAGATTTGTTTATTTGTTATTAAAGCTCATATAATACATTTGTACGTTTCTGTACACTGCCTGGGTCTCGTAGACTCTTTCCGCTAATTTAGCTAAGTAATACTGTTAACACTATTTAGCCTCATTATGCTTTGGATTTTAACATTTTGGGTTGTGTTTCGTCCAAACTTTCGTGTTCAAATATATTATGATTCGGCACAGTGTATAGGCTAAAAATATCAAGCGATAAACCAAAGTGCTTGGATTTAACACCCACACCCATCCCACGTTACTCCATAAAGTCGTTTCCCCGTTACCCCCATGTAGGTGAATATCTGTCGTCACGAACAAAACTCCATATTCCACCGTCTTAACTACACTGCAACCTTAAATTTCGACAATAAATCATTTGAACGTGCCCAATGGAACAAAGGACAGCTCATTTTTTCTGCCTTTACCGCCCTCCTCCTTGTCGAAAAAAGAAGCTGACTTAATCTCTCTTTTCGGAGCAGTTTCCTAACCGTATGGAATAAGAACATTTGATAGGAGTCAGCTTCATTATTCTTGGAGATTTCAACTTTCACTTTGACTGTCCTGGAAACCCATACACATACAAAAATCCCAGATTTTATTCACATTTTTAACCTCAGTCATTTAGCCAATCGATCTATAAACATGGTCACATATTAGACTGGATTCCTCATAGACTTTTTGAGAATTTTCTACATGCTTCATTGGTGTTCCAAGAACTTATATCAGATAACTCTGTGTCATATGCCATCTAGATGTATCAGTCCCTAATCCTCAATCTTTGATTGTTACTTAAAGAAACCTCTGTAATGTAATATAATCCAACTAATATATGACATCAAGCAAACCTAACAATTTGTTACGCCCGACAGCCGAACAACGCGATAAAGCTCTTTGCTTTACAAACAGAGTATTCATTCAGAAGTATTCTCCAAAGTATAGTAATGTTTGGGACCAGCTTAGCACTGTTAAAAGAGAACACCGAACTGCTAAGAGGCTTTGGATTTCATCCTGTTACTATTCATAAGCATGTCTTGGACGCTGCTAAAAAGGATGTCACAAACATTGTTCAGGCATCGAAATCAACCAACCTTTATACTAAGATCACTGAAAGTTCCAACTGCAGAAATGTCTTCGATATTACTAAGAAACTAATGTCATGGAACAAATGTACACCACTTCCAACAACCTTCAAACCTGCCGGATCTGTTTTCATGTATGTTCTGCGACAACGTGCAAGCCTTTAGAGACCAACTTGATAATACAATTCTATCTTCTCATCGTCACCATACAGTTGTGATACAGAGTTTCGGAGGAAAACTTCAACAGCGTTTGAGCCTGTATCAACGGATTATTTTCTTACATCCAATCCTGAAATCACGCGAATTTGATCTGATTCCGAGATCACTGCTTCTTGAGTGCTTAGTTTCAATATTGCCGTCACTAACCGATGTAATTAATTCTTTTCTCTCATCCGGTGAATTCCCAACCTTTTTCAAAATTGCCACTGTAAACCCGCTGTTGAAGAAACAAACGCTTGACCCTGACGGTTTAAAGAACTACTGCACTATTTCTAACATCTTATCTATGTAAAAAAAATCTTGGAAAAGTTATTCTGTCCCAATTTGTATTTCATCTGAACTTAAATAGTCTTTAAGCAGCTTACAGTCTGCATATCGCCTCTCGCCACAGTACCAAAACAGCCTTTCTGGAAGTATTTAAGGACCTTCTCTCTGTTTATGATGATGTTGTTATGTACATTTAATTTGCCTTGTTTGTTATGTTTTTTTAATTCATTATGTGCTATAAATAATTTTATTTTGTATTTAGTCCAAAATTAAGTTCATTTTCTACCTGACCTGAATCATTGATTTTGGTTTTGTAAACATGTTTATCTCAATATTCCAGGTCTAGTAGTTGTTTACCATGTTTTAGATTATAATTTTAGTAACAGACCTTCTAATTATAAATAAGATCTTATCTTGTAAACATTAGGAACCTTCCAGAATGAAATTTTCCATTAGGTAAAAGTTTTTGTTTTGAAAATGCTAATTGTGACCTGAGGTCAAGCAGAGGACAACATAATCTTGTTTATCTAGAAATTATTCATTCGTGCTGTAAGATCTGAACAGAATCAGTTTTATTATTGTTGTGTCCCGTGTTTAATTTGGGCTGGAATTTATTTTTTCAAGTTATTTAGTTCAAGTCATTCTTCTCTAGAAATACAAATTGATCAAAATTAATATTCTTGGAATTAGAGACTTGGATTTAAATTCAGATGAGGATATACTCATGAATTGTATAACTGTGATTCAGCAAAGATTGTTGGCAGATCACTACGACACAACCATCACATGCACATCAACACTTCCAGCATTGGATTTAGTTTGGAATATCACTAAAGTTTATTCAGAACTTAAATCATTAGGACTTGTGTTAGAAATTCTAGGATTATTAGGATTTAATTCGAAATACCATAAGATCTTTTTTACATTTTCACTTTGTATTCTAGGGAAATAAATTATTACTTTGTTTAAGACAAAGGGTCGTAATATTGTTAAGATTACGGTCCTCGCATTCTTTGACTAGCTTGAAACATTTGACGCAATAGACCATGAGTCATTACTTCACGATCTTCAGCATGTATTTGGCATTCGCGATACAGCCTTGCTAAGGTTCATGTCTTACTTACTGGAAATGACAGAAATAGTGTCAGTAAACGGAAACCATTCCTACCCAGCTTGTCTATGTTTTAGTTTTCCACGGGGTTCTATTCTTGGACCAGTTTCTTTACTATATACAGTCAACCGCTCTCAAGTGTCAGAGATCGTCATCCGGTGTCTCACCAATGGTATGCTGATTATACCCAAATATACAAATGTAGTCACCCATTCAAGGCCTAGGGAGGTACACTTCCGATATGAAGTCATGGATGATATGTAACATAGCTTCAGATGAATTATGATAAAACTGGAGCCATATCCCACAAAGACTTTCCCTCTAGCCTCTACAGCAAACAATAAGTATCTGTAACAACATTAAAGTTACATAATAAGTACGAAATCTAGGTGTCACTCTATACAGTACTCTCTCATTATACCAACATGTTGTGAACATACGCAAGGCTGAATATCTAGAGCTGAGACGCATCAGTTCCACTGGCAAATTTTCTTTCGGTTGATGCCACTAAAAGACGTATGTGTTCCTTGTTACTTTCTAGAATTGACCATTGTAATTCTCCTTCAAAAAGTTCAAAACATAGCTGCTAGGATCGTCCTTAGAGTACCAATAACTGAACACTCCTCCATCGTGCTCTGTACCCTCTTCTGGCAAAACCCGTTCGCTCTAGAATCAAATATAAACTATGTTCTCTATGCTACAATTTGTTGATGCTTCCTGTCAAAATACCTAGCTCGTGCGTACACACCTTCGAGACACTCAACGCTCTTCTTCTGACATTCGTATTCTCATTATTCCAACTATCAAAAACCAAGTTCTATGGGCAACGTTCTTTTGCGAACCAGCACCATCTACTTGGAATGAATTTCCTTTTCCTGTTTAATAAGCATCTTCTCAAACCGCGTCGGCGGCTAATTTATTTTATTATTACGATGGGATGATGTCGATGATCGTCGCAGTCAAGTTCCAGGTCCAATCCGCGAACTTCTCCCCAACAATACATTCACGACAAATGGCAAGGTTACCAATTAATTTTCCATCTTTCTCGGAGAATTGCAATCAAAATGGCTGCCAAACGATTGATTTGGCATTTTTGTGTATCAGCTCATGCAAGACAATAGGTTATACATCTGTGATTTTGGGTCGTTGAAATTGCAAGAAACTGGACATAATGTGCAGTTCAGCCATTTTCTTGGGGTACATCTTTCGGAAATGGTGTGTGTGCGTGCGTGTGTGTGTTTGTGTGTGTGTGTGTGAACAACATTCATTGAAAGAACAGAGCAATTAAATAAAGTAAGCGATGGCTTAAGTCAAAATCTGGTTTGTGTACTATTCATAGAAACACTGCAAAAGCCAGTTAATTAACGATGTTCCTCGGTACAGGTACCGGCAGGATCTGTACCATAGTATCTTGATATATCGCCAAAACCTCACACCCCAATTTAATATATGATCATATTTCTAATTGGTGTGGATGAAATATTATCGAAGTGTTTCAACCGGAACATAATTGTGTTTAATTAACGTCATTTATGTATATAATGGCGTGTATATCCATTCTATCGTTGTACTGTATTTGGGTTTTAACCTCTCTCTCTCTCTCTCTCTCTCTCTCTCTCTCTCTCTCTCTCTCCAAGCAGTGTGATTTTGCAAATAAATACAAGACCGAATGTTTAATTGTTATTTCTCATTAAAGACATATAAATTTCTTTACCTTTATTGTATACATGTTGATGTTTTTAAAAAATAGAATACATATCCACACAGATAGGTATCAATATATTTATCATTGTTCATACATAAAAAGTCATTTGCATGAATGCACGTTCGTATGAGTATACAGAATGAGAAGTAGATAAATAGGTAGAAGGTAGGCTTCTCCACATACTTATCGTTTGCATCATATATGTGGATATGTATTGTTTTTGTTTTACAATGCACATACATTAATGTATTCCCAGCAAGATTTTTTTTTTTTTACTTTTCTAATTCTGACAGTTCAGGTTCTCTTATGGTTTCGTTCAATGTCGTCCAACATTCGGCCAACGAAGTCTGGATGTAATGCATCACATACTTACCGTTTGCATCATATATGTGGATATGTATTGTTTTTGTTTTACAATGCACATACATTAATGTATTCCCAGCAAGATTTTTTTTTTTTACTTTTCTAATTCTGACAGTTCAGGTTCTCTTATGGTTTCGTTCAATGTCGTCCAACATTCGGCCAACGAAGTCTGGATGTAATGCATAAACCCATTCATGCCATTTCATTACAAAATTCGTAGTTTGAGATTTAGAACCTTTTCTGACTGATGTGCTCCTTAAGCCATTTGGATTAGTAGCCTATTGAAATGGTGCCATGCTTGATGAAAATGATTGTGATTGAAGTTGTCCTTCTTCTCCCCTACACCACTCTCCACCCCAACCATCTACAAAAAAGCTGTCAGAGGCGCATCAGAAATGTCGTGGGTGTTGGGGGTGTAAACTGGTAGACAATGAGTGTGTGAGATAGAAACCCTAGTGGGAACCCAGTGGGTGAAGCCGAAGCTGCGGCATTTTAAACGCTTCCAGGATATAATTTTAACCATCTAACTGTAAAGAAAACTTATTCTAGGAAACGTTCTGGTTGTTTCGGGCTTATTTTTACTTATTTATTAGTGGCAGGGGAGTGGGGCAGTCGGGAGGTAGGCAGGCAGTAGTAAAAGCTTTTTGTATCTACTGGTTTTCTTGTCTTAGCAGTTGTTATTTCATCAAATTATAATAATAATAATAATAATAATAATAATAATAATAATAATAATGAGGACTTTGTATAGCGCCTAATCTTTAGAAGCTCTAAGCGCTTTACAACATTTGACAACACTTAAAAAACATATATAATGATATGATTACAAAAATAAAAACAAACACCACGAAATTTGAAAACAGAAAACATGCTCTAAATATTTAAGGTAAGGATACATTATTAGGTCTTTTAAGTCTGTTCTTGCAGTTGAAATAGGTGAGGTTTAAGAGCACTCTTGAACGAGATCACTGTGTCTTTGTATCTAAGTTCAGTGGGCAATTCGTTCCACGTTGCTGGGCCCTGGTATGCAAAAGAGCTTTGTCCATATGATTTCATTTTCATAGTGGGAATAATGAGAATACGAGTGTCAGAAGAGGAGCGTAAGTATCTTGCTGGTGTGTACACATGGGTGAGGTCAGATAGGTATGTTGGACTGGAACCCGTCAGTGAAACGTAGCACAGAGAACAAATTTTGTGTTTAATTCTGGATCGTATGGATAGCCAGTGTAGGGTAGAAAGCAGGGGAGAGGCGTGCTCTGATCGTGGTACTCTAAGGATGATTCGAGCAGCTGTATTTTGAACTTTTTGAAGTTTCTTAAGTAGATATTGAGACAAACCAGACAGAATTGAGTTACAATAGTCCAGTCTTGAAAATACTAAGGAACACACAAGTGTTTTAGTGGCATCAACTGAAAGATACTTGCGAATGGAGCTGATGCATCTCAGCTCAAGATATGCAGCCTTGCATATGTTCATGACATGTTGGTGCAATGAGAGTACTGTCAAGAGTAACACCTAGGTTTCGTACTGACTGTGTGAATTTAATGTTGGTGTTGCTGATATTTATTGTCTGAGGTAAAGGATGTGAATGAGAAAGTCTTTGTGTTGTAATCAGAATGGCTTCAGTTGTATCATCATTCATCTGCAGCTTGTTACATGTCATCCATGATTTCACATCGGAAATGCACCTCTCTACGCCTTGGATGGTAGCTTCAACTTCAGTTGGATGGCTAGATTTGTGTATTTGGGTGTCATCAGCATACACTTCGTGAGACACTGGATGATGATCTATGACACTTGAGAGTGGCTGAGTGTATAGAATGAAGAGAACAGGTCCAAGAACGGACCCCTGTGGAACACCACAACATAGATCGACTGGGCTGGAGTGTTTTCCATTTGCGGACACAATATGTGTCCTGTTGATCAAGTAGGACTTGAACCATAGTAAGGCCGTATCATGAATGCCAAATACATGCTGGAGACGATGAAGTAATATATCATGGTATATAGTGTCAAATGCTGCAGACAAGTCAAGGAGAGTGAGGACTGTAATCTTTCCGCTATCCAAAGCAGGTCATTGACTACTTTCAGAAGAGTAGTTTCAGTACTCTGCAAGGGCGATATGCAGACTGTACATTGCTAAAACGACTGTTTGAATTCAGATGAGATACAAGTTGGGATAGGACAATTTTTTCTAAGATTTTTGACATGAATGGCAGATTAGAAACTGGGCGGTAGTTCTTTAAATCATTATGATCGAGTGTTGGTTTCTTCAGCAGAGGCTTTACAATGGCAGGTTTGTAAAATGATTGGAATTCCCCAGATGAGAGAGAGATATTAATAACATCAGTTAGTGAAGGCAAATACTTTAACCAAATGTTGCAACTCGCTTTCACATAAATCCTTTGCCAAAATCTGAACATTTGCAGCATGATTGTGACGTGAGAAGGTGAGAATCAGTTTGGTCTTTTCCATTCAGAGCTACTTATGCACCGCATGCTGCTACACGTAAATTTCTTAGATTTTATCTCACGTTCTACATACATTTGATCCAATGACTCAATTTTCCGACACCGCATTTGTGGTATATTAGACAATGACACTATTTTTGCACATTGTGGCAGATACGTTTGGACCTACACAAGCAAATGCGTGCATGGACCAGCCGGGTCGGGTGCCTCTGTATATCTTTAGAAAAAAAGACTTAGCTACAATCTGTTCTCCATGATACAGCCAATAACGTTTTAAATGTGCCGTTAAAATCAAACAGCTAACCACCCATCGTATTTACATATCCACCAAAGAAATGTCTCTGTGATGTGTTTTTTTTCTAAGGATATACAGAGGCACCCGATCTGGACTGGTTCATACACGCATGTGCTTGTGTAGGTCGGTCAACTGGTTAATTTGAATGCATACATAAAGATAAGCCTAACAAAAATGATGTAGATTGGACAATAATGCTGGAGATTTGGACAATAATGCTGGAGAATTATTTTCAGTCAAAACTATAGCTGTATTCTTTATCTGCCATCATTTTTTACACTGATTAAAATACGCAAAAAACATGATTAACATCGAATGAAAAGGAGGCTGTTTCTGGTTTATATTTCCTCCGTTATTTCCTTGAAGGATTTATGGAGATTGGTCAAATGGTTCTAAAAAGCGTTAAACTCCTGCAAATGATGTAGATATGACATGCATGTGGATAGACGATAATTCTGGCTTCTCACATAAAATAAATGCAATCTTTGGTTTTCTAGTTCGATACATATCGACTTTAGGTGTTTTATTTTACAAAACACTAAAATGAAAGCTTCACAGAGACATTTCTTTGGTGGATATGTAAATGCGATGGGTGGTTAGTTGTTTGATTTTAACGGCACATTTAAAACGTTATTGGCTGTATCATGGAGAACAGATTGTAGCTAAGTGTTTTTTTTTTCTAAGGATATACAGAGGCACCCGACCCGGACTGGCCCGGGGTGAGTGACCCTTGAATTACCAGTCTAATGCTACACTAGGTGAGCCTCCATATTAATAAGGAACTTAATCAGCATAGTACTACTCGTTTTCAATTAAGAAAGCCATAAATAAAAGATAGCTTTGTTTTCAATTAAGAAAGCCAGTAATTAAAGATAGCTTTGTCGCATAATTTCTTGTGAACACATAAGTTCACACAACACTCTCCCATCGGAAACTAGCTTACAAAATGACCAGCTGTGAGAAGCTCGATGCTCAGTTGCATACTTTGGTTGCCATGCAGCATATGTTATCGATTAGTCATCATCATGTACACGTTCTAATAGAGGTGCGCGGTATTACGGGGGTATACGGTTTAGCAAGACATTTTTTTTCTCATGGTCTCATCCCAGTCATTTTTTCACTTTATCAGTATTTAGGTAGTTTCCGTAAGTAAGAAATCTACGGAAATTTCTGAGTAATTGTGTTACGAATTTAATGATAGTAACGTCATGCTTTTTCACGACAAAATAATTTAAAAAGTATTTTTTTAAATAAAAAAAAAAAACAGTTGTACCTGTCACAAATTAATTTTGCATATTACAAATATAATTATATTTTTATGAATCTTTAATCACATGTTTGACACGTGTCATGTATGCCAACTTCGTGGCCAAATGGGATGTTGTGAGCGATATTCGGACCAAATCCAACTTTTGGACAAATTTCGATTTAAAAAATATCTTTTATTAATTAGAGTTTTCCTAGCGTATGTTAATGTGAAAAATACTTGTATTCCTTTGCAAGACTGCAAACCATTCAAGATTTTCAGGAGAGCAAATCTTTTCTGTTTGAATTTTACGTAATTTCTCTATTCCTCGAAATACATTCTCCTTTAATGAGTAAGTTTGCTTCTACTGACCATCTCTTTGATAAATATATTCCCCAAGTGTTGGCACCCCATTCAAAGTGTTATATCAGTAGTGAAGGTAGTAAATTGTGGACTTCAATGTCAAAACTTACTATTTTTATAATAAGCTCTTTAATGTCAACACATCGTCTTTCACATGGTGTCAGATATGACGTAAGCTTAGTCACCCCACTTAAACTGTGTCTGGATTAAACAACAGATTATAAATAGCAAATTCATTTACTGTAAGGTACCATTTAACTTCGGGTGGGGATGGGGGTGATTTTCTTTTGAACTGAAATATCTTATTTTCTTTTATCTCAAGATAATTAATTTTTCAGATAATATAATGGATATAATATGATATTATTTACCTTCAAATCACTGAAATATTTTTTTCTGGCTATTGACGGACGAAAATTTAACAAGAAAAGTGTCAGCCTCTGTCCCATAATATTAAATTGTTGGTTCCCAATATAATTGCGGTATACCATGGTTCGTATCGCGGTATGTTCTGCAATATCGCAGCAGAAATTCTTTCGTGGTATGCAACTCTGTATCCCTATATTATGGATTATGTACACACCATTAAAGATCACATAATTAATAGAAATCCGGTGACACTTTGAAAATTTAAATTGGGGAAGGATAAGACGAATAAAGGCCTCAGAATAGAAGTATATTCACTAATCCCGAAAAGTTTCTTCTCGTTACGTTTTCCCCTTACTTTTATCCAGATATATGAGCAAATGCCCATCCATTGAGGATTTGTCAATGGACTCGTGCAAGTCTTAGAAACATGTGTTACATAAATCGAAGACCACTGAATACGGAAGAATAAAGAAACGAAAATCCGTCTTTCCTGATTCTCGGAAACGCTATTGCATTTGCTAGGTCCCATTTGACTGTCATTCCATGGCGATGATTAATTTGTTACATATTGCAAAGTCAATGACGGGCGTATCAACATGAAACTTAAAGCTGCATAGCACCGTGGTATTCGCATTTAAAATAGATAACATTTCTTTCCTTTCATTTATTTAGGATGTATGCTTGTGTAAACATATATAAGTTGGGGATATGAAAATTACTTGCAAAAATGAATTGGCAATGACTAAGAGTTCCCAGGTGTTTGTCCACAATTGCTGTTTTATAGCTGCATAATTTAAGTCAGTCAAAACTATTTAAAACTTGATGGTTTTTGTTAACTTGGTTTTAACGGCATTTTTACCACGTAATTGGTTATATCGTGCCGAAGAAATGGGGGCTAAGTGTCTTTCTCAGTGACACACCAAGATAGCCGACCCGGGCTGGCCTAAACGGATATCGAAGTACTGTTAGTTTACGCTGTATCAACTGTGCTATCAGAAGCACATGCATCTCAGTTCATGCATTTGAACCAAAACTCTTGAGTTCCAGGAACATGACCCATATATCTCAGACGTTTACATACGTATCATTATATGGTTTTTATTGAAAAAGAAAAAGAAACGTTGCAAAGATTGACACAGATCCGCAAGCGACTTTCAATTTCCAGTAATGTCTCCATAATATTCTTGCGTTTTTTTTATTCTTTAATTTAAAAAACCCTCTAATTAAACTTTTTTCTGGTTGCTCACACTCGGGATCATAGTCAAGAAAAATGTAGACCTAATCAATAATCATCAATTCCTGACTTCATATATTTTTCAGCTCTTTTGAACGACAAATATGCAGTATTTTCATATAAATACTGGAATAATTCAAATAAATCACGAAATGATTCGGCTCAGCCAATGACTTTATTTCTGTACATAGTAGATTTTGTGTTGTAGACAAGATGCTACAAAGAAACAACTCTTACACCGTGTCGAGAAGTTAGATTTTGGGGTGCATGTATTGAACGGGTGATTCACTAACTCAGTTTCTATACACGTTAGTCTTAATCGTACAAAACCCTAGCAAGTCATATATTATGACAAGACTTCATGGATGAACGCATGATTATGTGTGAGTCGGGCCAATGTCTCATTTTATAAGAACGATCATTTCGGATTTTTAGAGAATAGGATACTATTGGGTGCTTTTTTTCTCGTACGTGTTAGAGTTACAATGCATATTCACTTTTCATAACAAAATAATGTACCAAAACTATGTGCATCTAGATTGGGGTGTGTGTTTCTTTTGAAATACCGGACTTCATGTGGTGCGTGGGTTATTCGGACGGTCTACTGACAGTTTCCATTATTTTAAAATCGTGACCTTTTTTAAGTACAATTTCAGCTACTTATAAGTTGTGTACTGTTACGAAGTAAATTAGAATTTCATCCAGAGTGGTTCCGTTACCATTCTTTCTCTTTATTGTTGCCATAGAAACATTTAATCACCACGTGGTTCATCAAAATGTTCCATCGTTCAGCCGAAGCTCATACATGTACAAAATTGTTCAGCTATTCAATATTTAATCAAAAATAATTATAATTTGCAGCTTTATCATGTACAATATCCCATGTTTGTTTTTACAACAAAACTGCCAGTTACTCTGAGAAAGGAGTAGAACAGGAGTCTGAGAAAAGCATAAAGTTCTCACCAAATATACCGACAATCCCAAGCCTACAATACTGGGTGAGAAGATTCATCCCCAAAAACGTCAATACACATGGGTATTTTTTGCAGCAGAAATTCATATGAAAAAAAAAATCCATTTGGAAATATTGAGAAATATTAAGTCGGGCTTAGATGTCTGTAGATGGTCAGTAATATACATTTTGAGCATATTGTACCGATTAGTAAACGATTTAAGTAAAAATGAATGAACTCGATAATTTTTGCCTTGAATGAATTTACCGTCCGAATGAAAATATATATCAATATTTTATTGAAATCTACTGCCATGGCAGATTAAGTTGAGACATGTGCGTCTGTTGGATTGATTGATTGATTGATTGATTGATTGAATTTTACGGCACACCAGCACTGTAAGGCTATATAGCACTATAAAAGGTGCGTATAAAGGGTAATTAAATATTAAAAGATGGCCAACATTACGCGGAGGATGGCGGTCACCATCCCAGCAAGACTTGTGGCCGCACACAAGTATACAGTAATCACCATGATGGATATAGTATTGACTTCACAAAGTCAAATCCTGTCTCGCACTGTCTTGCATATTCTCTGTTGCAGTGGTGTTTGATTTGGATATGCTGAAAATAAGAGTCACACAGATAAACGATGTTAAACTATATAGTAAACAATGAAGAAAGAAGGTTATGGAGATACTGCTAGGAAACAATTCATAAGACTGTAAATTTTGTGCAGCTTATTATGGGAATTGTCTTTTCTCAATACGGCAAGGTTATATTTTATTGAATTGTTACGTAAATTCAACATTTATAAAGGTACTACAATATTAGATCCATTTAACACTTCAATATTTTTAAATGATAAAATAGTAATTAGGATCTCAAAAGAGACTAAGATTATTTGTACAAAATATTGAGTCACAAAAAGAGATTTTCGTATGTATAAAAGCAAAACCAATTTCCAGCCCTTGCACACATATGCACGCATGTGCAAAAGAAGTCGAGGACACCAATTCATAAATATTCTCAAGATTGATTAACATTTATATTCAGTTTCTTGAGTGATTTTTGTTTATCTTGCTAAACAATTAAAAATAAATTTAAATAATATCTATGTTAAAAAGAATCCTGTATACGTTACAAATAATCGCAACTACGCTAGAAGTCTACTGCAGTTACGTCACAAGAATCACACCCACAATTTACATTTAAAAAAATAAACCCGTTTATAAAAACATTGCTTCTATTTTTGAATTTCATATCATAAGTGTGCATAAGAACTTTATTGTGGCTATAACACTGTTTGCAAGATAGAAAGAAACAATATATTGGTTAAATGCTTCAAAAAGGTTCATATTATTATTTACATATGCACGTCAGCGTATTTATGGCTATATATCGACATTAAAAGTTTTAAAATTGTGAAGGTAAACATTACAAAAACCGTTAGTAGAATTAGAATGACTGTTACCTGTCAGAATTAGTAACAATTAGTGACTGTTACCTGTCAGAATTAGTAACAATTAGTGACTGTTACCTGTCAGAATTAGTAACAATTATCCCGTGAAATGTTAACATATTGTACATTACGCATATTGCCGACAGTGTCACACTGATTTAGTAATCCATCTCTAAATCGACCATATAAAATACAATATATAAGACCAGAAACTGATGAACTCGAATGAAAACTGCTAAGGCATGCATCAAGATCGTCAAGCACTGAATTGCCATTTATACCAATAGTATAGCTAGTAAAGTATCGGCTTCATTATCAACACTCTTGATATTTATCAATAGACTCCCGAATGTCAGCATGATGTCTTTAGCTGTATCAGCTACAGGGTAAGCTTAATCATCCCACTTCAATTACAGCCTATAGATTGCAACTTACACAACAGTTACAGCCTGTAGGTTGCAACTTACACAACAGTTACAGCCTATAGATTGCAACTTACACAACAGTTACACATAGCAAATTCAAGTCCTATAAGGAGTTGGCCATGTAATTTTCGGGGTGGGGGTAAGGCCGTGATTTTCTTTTAAGCTGAAATATTTGATATGGGGATTTTATTACATTACGGAGCAGTAATGTGGGGATTTTATTACATTACGGAGCATCAGTATAGGGATTTTATTACATTACAGAGCATCAGTATCAGGATTTCCAAAAACTAAGTCTTGAAAGGGTAAACACGTTCTATTCATTACGAAATTACTTGGCATAAGATAATAATATACAAACTGATTTTAAGTATGGAGTTGATTGGAAAACATCGCTCTGTCATTTCCGTCAGGACGTAAAACAACCTCAGAAGTGGTTGTAGGAATACACATCAATTTCACATGTCTGGTGATTCGCCTCTGGAGGCGTGCACCACATATACTACGACAGCAAAGGCTTAGATGGTTCCGATTGCTACTTTGTCTCCTTCCGCCTTTATTTTTGTTCAACGGGGACGAAAGTAGTTCAAAAATATAGTTCTCAGTGGCGACGAATTACATCCGAGGTTTATTTCACGATCAGACAGATATTTTATAATAACTAAATACTGGTTAAAAGTTACTCAGCTAGATGAAATTAAGTATACAGAACCTCTGTACAATTTGATGCTAAATGATCGTACTGTGTTACTGGGAAAGCAAACACACTGAACTACCATTCCGTTATCACTTAGATTTTATAAAACTTGGCTATTCGAATGTGCTGTTGATATAAATTCCTTCTGAGCTATTGTAAAACAAAAGTTATCTGAAAATAGTATTTAAATGTGGATTGCAAGGTTGGAGATTTAATCAACATCTATTTTCCATAAAACTTTTGCTAATTTTTTGTACTGTCACCAATTTTCAGAAGATAGTAAGATCCAAAAGTACAGAATTGCATTAACTAACTCAGGATTCAAAAATATAGAATTACATTAACTAAATCAGGATCCAAAAATATAGAATTGCATTAACTATATTAAGATCTGAAAATATAGAATTACATTAACTCTATAATATTATCTGAAAATATGGAATTATATTAATTATATTTATTATCTGAAAATATGGAATTACATTAATTATATTTATTATCTGAAAATATAGAATTGCATTAATTATATTTATTATCTGAAAATATGGAATTACATTAATTATATTTATTATCTGAAAATATAGAATTGCATTAATTATATTTATTATCTGAAAATATGGAATTACATTAATTATATTTATTATCTGAAAATATAGAATTGCATTAATTATATTTATTAACTGAAAATATAGAATTGCATTAATTATATTTATTATCTGAAAATATAGAATTACATTAATTATATTTATTATCTGAAACTATTGAATTGCATTAATTATATTTATTATCTGAAAATATAGAATTGGATTAACTATATTTATTATCTGAAAATATAGAATTGCATTAATTATATTTATTATCTGAAAATATGGAATTACATTAATTATATTTATTATCTGAAAATATGGAATTACATTAATTATATTTATTATCTGGAAATATAGAATTGCATTAACTATATTTATTATCTGAAAATATGGAATTACATTATTTATATTTATTATCTGAAAATATAGAATTGCATTAATTATATTTATTATCTGAAAATATAGAATTGCATTAACTATATTCATTATCTGAAAATATAGAATTGCATTAATTATATTTATTATCTGAAAATATAGAATTGCATTAACTGTATTTATTATCTGAAAATATAGAATTGCATTAACTATATTTATTATCTGAAAATATAGAATTGCATTAACTAAATTAAGAGTATAACTAAATTAAGAGTATCATAACCCAGATTGCAGACTGAATCCGGATCAGAATCAAATCAGATTCTCAGACAAAATTGAGGTTGTAGATTTTGCTCAATTCTTAAAGATGCATATAATTTTCTCCTGGAATATCATATATATGGTTTGGGAACTTGGGTAGAAGTGTTATGAAATATCTTGTTATGAAAAGAATCTTTTCATAACCGTCTTCTCATTTCTTGCTATGAGAAGGAAATATTCATAACTTAAGAAATGTCTTTGTCCATGGTTAGAGAGAGAGAGAGAAAGAAAGAGTTCAGACTCTTTTAAAAGAGGTGTCACTCATAATGGTGTAGATACGGCTACAGCTGGGGGCAAATGGCGATGCAAGAGAGGTAACGGGAACGACTGTAAGGAAAGACAGTCTTCTGATTCTTCGATGAACGAACTGATTTTACGCAAGCCTGCTCTCAATTTATACGCAGTTTTGAGCGTGTCCTCACGACCAATTATGGACATTTATCTAGATACTTGTGTTCGTTCATTTCGAATCAGAACAGGCTCTCGTCCTTTCCCATGGGAAACGCGTGAATCATCTAGCGTACTCATTCATTAGGAAATTAGGAAATTGCTTGTTCAGCAGTTCCCACCAAGTCTAAAATTTGCTGACCTTTGGATACAAGAGAAATGTATTTTATGGGTTATTTTTGCACTTGCTCATAAAAGCGCGATCTCTATTAAAATAGTATACAGTTGTAGTACAGAAATAGATAAAAATAATCTCAATATATTTTAGTGGAAAATTACTTTCAATATAATTTAATGAAAAGTTACTTTTAATACGATTTAGAGAAAATTTCAATCTTAATACTTTTACTAAAAAATTCTTTCCTAATAGAAGTATATACCTAGGTATTATAGGAGAAAACCAAACATTTTCAATGTGTCATTTTAATATCTAGTGTTAATGCATGTCTTCTAAGAAAATTTAATAGTAACTAAATCTGTCTTAAATGCCTAGATTAGAATATTACAATAAATAAGAAACATACTATATTGATAAATGTAATAAAATTATATAGGATGCGTAAGTAGATATAAGGAAATAATTTACGTGTGAAATGGAATCAAAATTTTTCCACTTCAAGATCGAAATATTTCCTTGCATGTACTAAAAACATAGACTTTCTTCTTATTATATATTTTAAGGCAAAAAAAAAATCGATTTGCACGGAATTTCTTTATTCTGTACCAGTGCGATTAACGGCTGCATTACTACATTGATAAAAATAAGTTCCTAAACTTTACAATCCTTTCAGGACTGCGCCATTTTACAATTTACACATTTAGCTTGTATATGCAATGCTTCATATTGTGTATTTTTTCAAATTAATGACTGTTTTGATATAAAAATAAAGAGATTTTTTAAAAAAATTTTTGTTAACAGGTTTCTTGCGCGGATTGATGCAGCAAACATTGTAGTGGTAGGGTACTGCAGAAACATCATAGAGCGGTCGTATCCGACAGACGTCAGAGTGTAACATCTATTAAATAAAGCTTTAAGTGATATTTTAGTTAACTTCTAATGATTCGGGTTCTTTATTTTATTTATTTCTGCATTCAAGTCTGAATTTTTGTGTGGCCTTGGCAAATTTGCAGTCTAGTTCGGTAACAGACGATGTACCTAAATTTCGCTTGTCAACTTTCCGTTTGCAATCAACATTCATCAGTGCCCCATTTTTCTCCATCGTTTTCAAAACCGACTATGAGAGTTAAATTCGCTACTTAAACAATTTTATTATCAAATTTAATGAAGCCTTTTCCTCAAAATGTGCTCTACAATTGTTGTAGAGAGTAACAGGGTTTATCATATTCTAAAGGTGACTCAATATGTGACCTATATGTCGTAGACAGTAACAGGTTTACCATATTCTATAGGTGACTCAATATGTGAACATAAGCATATATATATATATATATATATATAT